>JAQQZZ010075389.1:0-38287 GCA_030265115.1 Mopalia vespertina
GTATGCTCATGCAGTGCGAGTCTGTGAAGGGAGGGAGTCGGAACGGCGATAAACAAAGCGGTCATTGTTGTCTCATTAAGACCACTGAGCTGTGTTCCTTGTTATGTATATTTGCGAACGGCACGTTACCCGTGGAGGGTTAGAATTAGTATTAACGGATACACGTTTGCTTCCGGCAAAGTACTTACCCATTCCTTGAAGGAATCTGTTGTGTTGTCCAGGCCAGGGAGGGAGGAATCTACTATGAAGTTGAATGACACAGATGCTTGGGCTTCGTGTTGTGGAATGCCATTGTCTGTCACCCTGATTATCACATCCAAGGTGATACTTTGGTTATTGGCTAGACACTCTTCGGTGCAGTATATAGCGCCAGTTGTTTTTTTAATTTCCAGCAGAGTTGTATTATTAACAAGAAAATATGACAACCTGGAGTTATTGCCCGTATCAGGATCCTTTGCTGAAACCTAAAAATCATTTTTAACGGAGAATTGTATACACTGCTTGGCTTTGTCCACCTGAAATGAATTTTAATTTTCGCTAATATCGATGTCTCGCGCTTTGCCATTACCTTATCATTAAACTGAACTTGTTTACAAAGGGTTCAGGATAGATATACAATTATAACACATACAGAGCGAATGAACCAAAAGCAAATAATACCAATCTTATACCGGAATATATCCAGGTGAACACAGGTTTGGTTTCTTCCAGATACAAGCGCCCATCACCAAATCCGGAGTTGCTCACACCAGATATGTATTGTGATAGGGTCAGTGAACCTTTTTTGCCTTTAATATCTCATTTGGACAGACTTTGAAAGGCTTTTATCAGCCTTAACTGACTGGAAATCATTGATGACTGCATAATACGTTAGGACAAACTCGTTAAAAAATTAATTTGGTAGATATATCTGAACAAAGGCTCAAAAGAGTTGCAATATACGCCCGAGGCACCTTCGCTAACCAAGAATTTTATTCCGAGCTTATCAACACTACAGCCCGCGACCGTGACTTTTCCATCGTAATAAGGCATTGGACAGTGTGAATTGGACTATTTGTCGTCATAGAAGTGAAATACCCTTGAGTAGGACGTTAAACCCCAAATCAAAAAAAACAAACAATCTCTATACTACAACCTTTAGTGGACCGAGCCGCTATAAACTCTACAACCTCTCAATTGATTGATTGCATGCCTAGGAACTGGTAGGCTTCAAATCAGATGACGTGGTACGACAAGACTCTGCTAGTGAAACAAGAGGTGACTGCTAATAAAGACACTTGTAGGTTAGTTGTAAGCGCATAAATGATTGGTTGGATGTAATTGTAATAGAGAGAGTTAACTCGAACAGAGGCACCTTTAGACGCTAGGGCAGCAGCTGTACATTTTGGTATTTGGGGTTCGGTCCACCAAAGGTTGTTAAGTATAGTAACTCGGGATAGAACTCTTGGTTAGCGAAGATGCGTCCGAGTAAAATCACGGTTGTGATGACAAGTTATTTGAATTTGTACCATTTTATTGTAATGATTAGTGTTTACACATATATCAAGAGCTAGTATAATTGCGTGTAAGATGGCGAGTCAGCACAATGGAGAGAGATAGATTGATTGGTGTTCATAATATCCTTCTCATGAGCATTTTACTTACAGGACAGTAGTGTATTTCAACAGAACGCAACAGAGAAATCGTCTATTGACTTTCTCAGCAGGTGTTGCCGCCTGTAGGATAACATTCACCTAACTCGACTCTCTCCATCTTTTCACATAAAATATGCCTGCTTAGTTTTTGTTATAGTACACTGAGCAACTTTCAAAGAACAAAAAACAAATTTCCGACATTGTGGGACCATTTGTAGGCAGATATAGGCTAAGGTTAATCTTATGCAACCCGTCACATCGTCAAATTTAATGCGTTTACTAAACGTATGGACTGTATGTGGAGTTTGCGGACATACACCAAAATCAAACACATGAGACATCTTGTCATTATGGGAAAATCCTACCAACATTTATGTGATAAAATGGCCGATCAGAGGGACAGTATTAGTAGGAGAGCATACAGCAAGCTCAATCATCGTCTTGCTATAGTTAATATTTCTTATTAAGGCAGATTAGAATCTTAATAGCAGATCTTAAGGGGCCTCTTTTGCTTCTGGTCCACATACCCCCATCACCTCTGTAATCTAGTTTTCGATTCCCGCGGACCTTGTGTGGGCTGGTATGCCAGCAGCCAGCGGATGTTTCCTGGGTTAATTTACTACCCAGTTTTCCTCCCACAATAATGCGGGCCAATCATCTGTAATTGGGATTTAATCCTGTTGGTCTAACATCGAAGAAATAAATGAAAGAATAGATAAAAAGTGCTGGAAAGCAAATGCAGCTACATGGAATCTTGCCAAAAGAAACAGCCGACTCCTGCCAGGTTCAATTTGAATGTTCTAAGCTGTTTGATAAATTGAAATTATTTTTAACAACAAAATTTACAGTATTTTTTCTCCCATTGTAAGTCTTTCATTAGTTAAAGATTTTAGGCCGCATACGAGGCTGAAGTAAAAATGACCACAGTTTCACAGTTACCTGGTAAACTGGGACCTGAAGACGAACGGCTCTTTGTAGAATTGTGATAGTCTTCTCTGTGTCGCTTATCACTGGAGGGTTGTCATTAATATCTGCGACGCTTACGAGCAATGTGACCTCAGTACTGCGCCTTGGTTCACCGTTATCCGTAGCTGTGACAGTAAGTACGTACGACTCCGTGATTTCTCTGTCCAAAACACTCAGCACACAAATCTTCGCCTTCTCAGGCCCAATTTCGAATCGTCTCTCTTCGGATACAAAAGAATACGTGATTGTATCCTGATCTTCGTCGAAAGCCTCCTGTCAAAAGATTCATTCAGTGACCAATACAGACCAAGTACACATATTACACTGCAAGTTGGTTAATCGCACAAGAGGACAACTCCAGTCTGTCTTACTATGTTTCGTTTGAAAGCATACACTAAGATCTTCTGTACAATTATTACGCCTTAAAATGTTTCATTCAAAATACGGAGAAATTTATCAGGAGTGTTACCTTTCTCAATGCATTAAGCTTACCAGTGAGTATTCTAAAAGACATATTTCTGACCAAATTCTACATTCACTCGCCGCATATTGTGATTATTAAACGGCACAACAAATTAGGCACCTTGTATTTTGCCATGGGATATTTTTATCGATGCAGTTTATTTTGAATTAGATTAAAATTTGAGACCAAAATCAAACACAAATTCTCATGTTACAACTAGTGCTTTTTCGTCATCTTATTTCTTTATTGTTTGTGATCATTAAAAGATCAGAAACGACAATCCGAGATAAATTACTTTTTAAAACAATGCTAGATTAACAGGGCCGAGGTTATAAAAGTCATTGAGTATGCTCACGATGATATTTTGTGCTCAGCTGAGTCGACTCAGGAGTCCGTGATCGAAAAGGTTATAAACAATGGAGTTGTTAGAAGAATTAAGTGGTTCCAAATGACTTTTTACATACCCGTTTCGATTCGATTTTGAAAATAGACCGTACTGATGGCCAAAACATTTTATTACTGAAAAAGAAAATGCCTCTGAAGCAGCCGACAAAATTAGTGCATTTTTACCTTTATTAACAGAAGAGCTCCACAGCAGTGTGCTCAAGACGTGAAATTTGCATTGATTTTGTACTCAGCTGAGTACGTGCTCAAAACGTTTAATAAACATGGGATAGGGGAGCACGATCTCAAGAGTTTGACTCTGACTTGAATATGCTAAAAACAAATTTATAATCTCGGACCAAGGTTACAGATATGTTAACCCCTATACACGCTAGAAGCATGTGTATTTACATACATTACCTCAAACTGAATTAAACTGCCTATGGAAGAATTTTCGTAGATCTCCACGTGGATTGTCTCTCCGCTTGAAAAAGATGGTGCGAACTCATTCACCTTCGTAATCCGTATTTCCACAGTTGTGTAACCAGTTCGAGTCTGAGTATCACCTTCCTTGCCATCTCTAGCGCCGATTGTTAACGTAAAGTTTGCATTTTCAGCGACGTCCAATGGGTATTGCGTCATAATCTCCCCTGAAGAAAATGATAATTTTAACTATATCACTGCCTAGTTTTGCTTCTGATGTGACAGAAGAGTAAAACTGTTTGAGAGTCTACGCCAAGCCAAATCAGCTAATCTTTCTTATCGTGAGGATCTGGGAGCACTTTTATAAAATGTCGTACCTCAAACATACATGTATCATATGTTGAAATTACGTGTAGACAAAATGTTAACGTAATTCTGTTGTACGATATTTTATCGTCGTTCATCAGACCCTGGAGGTGGTCTCCGGATACTTAATCCAAGTGGCAATTTATTTTTGTCTAAAGCCGAAAGTGGCCAAAGTCATACCTATATACAAATCAGGAGACAAAACCAATGTGGAAAATTATCGACCAATCTCTGTCCTTCCAGCCATTAGCAAGATCTTCGAGAAAGCCATTGTAAATCAGCTTACTGACTATCTTGACGAAAATAACATTATCTCTGAACACCAATATGGATTTAGAAAGAACCATTCCACTTTGCATGCTGCAACTGTACTATATGACAAGCTGGTAATTTCTAAAGAAAGCGGTAATATAGCCTTGTAACCTTTCTCGACCTTGCTAAAGCGTTCGACATGGTTGACCATAAAATTCTATTGCAGAAGCTTGATCATTATGGAATTAGAAATATACCTCAAAATTGGTTCAAAAGTTATTTATCAAATCGACAACAATCTGTTTGTTATGAAAACAATCTCTGTGATAGGCATATTATGACACACGGGGTGCCCCAGGGCTCTATAGTTGGGCCCATTCTTTTTGTATTATTTATTAATGACCTAATCAAATCATTATCTCAACTGGAATTTCTACTATTTCCTGATGACACCAGTCCAGTTAACTCATCAGATAATCCTACTGATTTGGTTCAACAAATGAGTGATGAACTTAAAAATGTACACCTATGATTACAGGCAAATAAACTCGTATTGAATATTAATAAAACCAAATGCATGCTCGTTACGCCGTTTCGCAAGTCTGCCCCTTTCAATTTACCTTCGGTTAGTTTAAATGATTTGGCCCTTGAATTTAAATCAGAATATAAATTTCTAGGAATAATATTTAATGATAAACTTAACTGGGTTACTCACATTAATTATCTATGTAAAAAAATCTCAAGAAATGTACTATAATAAGTCATGTGAGAAATCTTATTAATGCAAAAACCCTACTATATCTGTATCATTCCCTTATATTGTCTTTCCTTAACTATGCTAATCCCCTGTAGGGAGGGACATACGTCTCTCACCTGCGGCCGCTCTACATTTTACAAAAACGTGTAATACGGACAATCACCTTTGCCAAACGTTTACAATCGTCTGCACCTCTCTTTAAACAGCTAAACCTATTAGACCTTCCGAAACTCCATACGTTCTCCTGTCTCTCCATCATTCACCAATTCATTTACAGCCCATTTAATTTGCCAGTCTCCCTCCGAACTTGCTTTTGTTTACTATCTGACATATACAACTATCCAACTAGACAACAACATATCGATCTGCAGTGCCCCTTTTTTCGTACCAACTTTTCTATGCACTCTTTAAAAATCACTGGACCCAGAGAATGGAATAAACTCAATCAATCATTAAAATTAACGGCGTCGCTATCACTATTCAAGAAAAAACTTAAGGATATACTTATTTTATCTATTGTGGGCATTCACTGGTAATGCTGCTATGGACGATAAAAGGCAGTTTTATTCACTTTTGCTGTATACCCTACGTTTTTCTAATAGTAACTTATTTTTTATAACTTATATAAGTCAATCTGTATAAACTGTTTACTCAAGGGATAGAACAAGTCTTTTTAAGACTTTAATCCCGCCAATATTATTTATGATATATTATGATCAATCATTTGTGTAAACTTCAAACTTCAACTTCAAATCATCGGATTTGTAGCCCCACCTTTCATGGTGCAAGCTTGATTATAGTTTTAGGTCGTACTAAAAGTGGATGTCTGGGTTGGAATAACCCTTATATCATTTGTAAGGTTACTATTTAACATGGCATGAAATTACGATTTGTTCAATATCTTTAGGAGGGCAAATATATACCTCCAACTACAATTGATTGTCGCCATTTTGGGAGTGGCCACTTAGGTCATGACGTATATAACGTGACTAACATTCATATATAACGTTGGTTATCCAAGGTATAAAATATGCTTGGTGTAGTTGACATTGGACTAGGTCTTTTGACGCAGCGTGCAAATGAGAAGACCAGTTGGTTCGTAAATATAGCTAGAGCTCTTTCGTATACTGTTTGAAGTGCAAAGACATTGGCGGCCGGGAAGATTTGGACTTATTTTAACATTACCCAGTGTTCAACATGTCATAGCACGATTGCACGGAAAAAGTAATGCTCTTCTTGCGTTATATAGTAGACCAGATCTTCATCTTAAGGGCACAAAATCGATAATCAATTATTATATCTATTTTATTTGCAGTCTAATGTTTAAGTTAGTCATAGATTGATTTGTATATCCATGTTCCATGGTTCAGTAAACAGCTATTGGTAGGCTCGTTCAACTGATTATGGCTCAAATATAGAGTGAATTGATAACCAATTTTTTAATGTCTACTTCAGGCACTTTAGCTTTTGGCAGTTTCGATTTGCCATCTGTTTCAAAGTTTGCCAAACATGTAAGTATTCCTGAGTATCCAGGTTTTCCTAAAATATATAAACGATTACAATTGTTTGTGGATATACAGTGTACTTCAACTAAAAAGATAATTTTACTTTGTTAAGTCTTGTTTATAGCTTATTCATATTATTTCATTAAATTTACAAGATTTCCTTATGCATGTATTTAAATTTCATGCAGAGTTTTTTAGACTATTTAACGTAGTGGGCAATGACTTTTTAATGATAATATTGAGGCCTAAATTCTGCGTGATAATCGGATCAGAAAAAAATGTTTCCCTCCAAAATTTACCCAGGGGTTCTGCAAGACCTTACGGTTATCTATCTCATATGACAAATTATAAGCCCAATGGATGAAGGAAACTACTCTCGACTTTACTGGCCATACTCAATGACAAACTAGGACAGTTACAATAAATAACACGGAGACATAACAACATACCAGTCCGTTTATTTAAGTGGCATTTAAAAGTCGGTAGTATCATTAAGCAAAAACTGACTTAGTTTGGATAACAATAATCTCTGGAATGAGATAGAAACGCTGTGTGAAATAAATCAAGGCGTTTTTTATCTATTAGTATACTTAGTCGGTATTTGCCTTGAAACGGGGGGTGTGGTTCATTAGCTCTGGAATCATCGGAGCAACACGAGCATCTTTTTAACTTATCTTTTATACTAGAACTAGTATAAATGTAGTGGGTACCCGGAAGTGGAGTACATTGCGTAAAATATTGGAGATCACATGACGTGACTTACAGTCACTATGCAGGAAGCGGTACGGTTGTCTTCAATATTAAAAACAGTTGTAGTATTAGTGATTCATCGAACCTTGTTAAAAGTACATGACAAGACAAAGTGGTACATACCAGAAACGCTGTCTAGATAAAACAGCTCGGCAGGATCGCCATCTTTGATGAAGTATGTGAACCAATCGCCATCGGCGTCCTCTGCAAACAAAATTTCTACGAAAGATCCAGGTGCTGCCGTCTCCTTTATGTCAACTTTATGCAGCTCACTCTCAAATACAGGTGCGTATAAATTTTTCTGTGATACCAGGAATTTAAGTGTAGTAAACGCTTCATGGATTCCGTCAGAAACAATAGTCAAGACTTCGAACTGCGATTCTAGGACGCTTTCCAATGACTTTGACAAGGTTACGACGCCTGTGTCTCTATTTATTGTAAACATGTCAAATGATTCGTTGAATTTGTACGACAGAGAACCTGATAAAAAAAACATAAACAGACATGAAATTCCATCTACGTCGTCAGGGTTCGTTGACATAAAAACGCGTTGAAGTGAGTTAGAAATTCTAAAACTATTCATGAATTTATAATATTTTTGGTCTTAATACAGCTGTATGCGTATTTTATTGGCATCACTCAGAGTAATCTGTTTCAATGAATGGAAGAAATGCTACACATTGGACTATCCGAGGTCAGTACTTACTATTGATATCTTCGTCCCTGGCCCGGACAGTCAATAATTTCGAATTGACAGGTAAACTTTTGGAAATATTCACAACGATATTCTCGTCTTTCAATACCGGTGGGTTATCGTTAGCATCCAAAACGGTGATATACAGAGTAACAGTTCCTGTCAAGCTGGGTTCTCCTCCATCTACTGCCAGCAGCTCAAAGTTAATATAAGATGAATTTTCCCTATCAAGTTCATTAGCCAGGTACATGTCAACTCTTTCATTTGTTGTGTTCAAACTGAAGTAGCTCTGTGTATCGTCGTCGCCCTGACCATCTGCAAATTTGCCAGAGACAAGCGTCCCATTGATACCTAAATCAGGGTCTGAAAATTGTAGACGCTGGATGACTTCCCCGACCTTCATATCCTCTATAATATCTAGTTTTATTTCCGCAGGATTATAGGATGGACCATTGTCATTGATGTCCGTTACATTAATCAGGACAATTATTTCTTCGAGCTCAACATTTTCTTGGAAAGGCGAATCATCTTTTACTCTGACGGTAAAATTATAAAAATCCTTTGCTTCTCGATCTAGAATGGACTTTACCACCAGATAACCTGAAGACGCGTTTAACTGAAAAGGAACACTACTGAGAAGTTCATAGCGAACATTTCCATGAGGCAAGTCTGCTGGAGAAAATATTTCCCCAACTTCTTCTCCAACTGCAGTGTTCTCTGGAATGCTCATTGCCGTGACATTTTCCTTAAATATTTTACTGATTTCGTCACTGTGTATTACATTAATGATCACATGAACTGATTTCGTTTCTGATTTATTTAGGTTGGAGGCTGAAACTTTAAAGGCGAAACTGTTGCTCCAAAGAGGCAGTGAGACGGCTATAGCACCAGAGTTGCTATTTATTATAAATGGTAACGCTTCATCAATAGCAATCGAATACACGACCGTTCCATTTTCACCTTCATCAGGATCGACTGCTTTCACTTCTAAAACATCGGTGTTTATTGGGACAGTGTCTTGAATCGTTATGGAATAAGAGGATTCCTGAAATACCGGATTATTGTCATTTTCGTCCAAAACAGTTATGCCAATTGCTGCTGTTGCGGATTGTGCCGGTTCACCATTGTCATATGCTGTCAACTCTAAGCGGTACACAGGGTCGGTTTCTCTATCCAAGGGTCCGATTATAAGAATTTCTCCCAGCTCATTTACCCCAAAGGGTATGATTTCACTGCCAGTTCCTTCAAGTTTATAATACGTTACTTTGTTATCAACATCAAATGCGACACAAGACAAAATGACTGTCATAATTCTTTCGTTCTCAGAAACACTCGCCAGATATTTTGACTTTTGAAATGTTGGTGGTATATTCTTTATTCCCAATTCTAAATAATATGAGTTAAAACTTGTTGCTTGCCTCTTTCTTCTAAAATCCCAGCTAGGTGTAGCAAACCAGTCAAATATGTTGATATATTTCTGATCACCAGCCTCCGTATACCACACATTGAACTGAAGTATAAGATTTTTGATATCGTGCCTCAGAACTTTCTTCAGTTCCTGGTTAGCCGGTAAATCATATGGAATCTGTAACCAATTCCAGCCTTCTTTGTATGCCTCAACCAGCATCTGAAATACACGATTACCAGTATAGAGTTTAAATCATTAATTTTAACCCTATGCATGTTACGTGCCGTGCGCAAATATACATAATAAGGAACACAGCTCAGCGATATTACGGTCTTGCTGGACCACTTGGATTAAAGGTTAGAAACTCAAACTATATGTTGGTGAAAAATATGATTCGAAATTCTAATTACAAACAGTTAAATTGTAGCCTTTAATTTATTTTTCCTATGATAATATATCCAAGTCGCAAAACTTTAATTGCCTATTTCTGGCACTTCAGTTGTAAGCACTCTACATTTTCCATGGCGTATTACTAAATACTATTCATGTTAGAAACTTCAAATTTTTAACATTGTAGAGATCACAATGCGATCTAGTAGACAGTGCCTCCTTGATTTTTTCTTTAATGTTTTCTGAAAAGTGTATTTTACATTTTTATAAGACTTTCCTAGGTGGGATAGACAAAAAAAATCCACTTGGATCGTTCTAATCAAATTTTAAAACTAGAGCATAAAGGCTTTGATATGGGGCTATTGCCTATGTGTCGAACCACTGACCGGATGTACGATTGGGAGTTTGTTTAGTTAACTGATCGTATAACATTGCTATTTGATAAGAATAAAGGTTTCTTTAAAATCAACCCATTATAACAGACTAGGTGCAGAAATGACGTAATGCTAAGTGAGGCCCTTTGGTTAAATACACTGATGGTTTCGATTAACAATTGAATTTCTTTGTTTTAAACTCTCTCTTCATGTGGATTCTACACTAACACCCATAACTCCCGGTCGAGGTCAAGTGTACGCTATTTACAGAACCGAATCAGTATGTGTGTGTGTGTGTGTGTGTGTGTTAAATGCGATTTTAAATAGCGGGCGTTTTCACTAGACTTTCAGGCGTGTTGGTAGCGGACAACTCTCACAAACAGAAATGTCCGACTCACTATCGTACCCTCTTTCATCGATATACAAATTATTTTGCCGTTCATCTGATATTTTGACAGTTATGTCATCGAAACAAAGACATAGTTTCACATAGAAACCGAACACGAGGCTGTGTTGGACTAGGGCATTTCCACAACGTCTGCTTTCAGTGGAAAATAACTGCAAGCCAATCACAGCCAATGCCCTAGATGCGTTGAGGCTCTCGAGGAGGGTGTTTTTAACACGATCATTGGGTTGGCTTTAACAGGAGAACTGGGCTAACAAACTCGGTGAGCGATAATAACCCGCTCACGACTCACTATGCGTATTAATTGTTTGCATCTCAAAGACTAAATCAGTTTTAATTTAGACATTTGACCGCTTAGATACGATACTCTGTTTCAGACTTATAGGTATACAATTCAACTACAAAAATCCAACAATTAATAGGCTTTCAGTAATATTTTGTTTTGATGTAGTCCTGCGCATTTAGCTAAAAATTAGTAAATTTTCTCAATTCTCAAAAATGCAGTCTAGTTTTTTTCCGTTGACATTTACTCATTTTGCAACATTTTTTAAAATAAAAAGTGGATTTTCACTACATTCACATATATGTAATCCTTAGTATTCAAGCTTTTCAAAAATATATATATAAATGTGGTACAGATTTATTTTCGTCTGCGTGAGAAACTAAATACAACGGGTGTTCTGAAAATCAACCAACAGGTCCAGCAAGACCCTTAAAGAGACAACTATGGCCGCTTTGTTTATCGCTGTTCCGAATCCTTCCCTTCACGGACTCGCATTGCATGAGCGTTCCAATAGCTAAAATCCACCTCGAAGACAAAAACAGCTTCTCCTATAAATAAATAAATTCATTATCCATAAGCAAACTAGTGGTGTTGTGATAGGTTCACGTCCCATGGTGCGATTGTTCATCTATCAAATTTCCGATAATACATTTTATTTTCTTAATTTTATCAAACTTACAGCCCAAATAGGGAATTGGTTGTCGCGAACATAATTTAAAACATGTCTGCTTCACAATTGCTATAATTCAATGGCATCAAAATATCTGAAAAATTGTTTTGGAAGGCTTTTTCTGCGGTGTTTTTCGCTGTTTTACATCTCAGCGGAGTCTGGTAACTTCATATTACTGATTGGTTGATGACAATTTACTGCATACAAGGGGGAATTTAGGGATAGCCACTTTTAAAGCAGCGGGAGATATTTATTCTCTGTCTTCCTTCGGAAAGGAATGGTGTTTAAACCCTCGACATCGGCCATAGTGATGTTGTTGACATCTGTTTTCATTTTGACACCTAGTCAAAACCCTCGACGCCTGCGGCGGCTCGAGTTTTGACTTAACAACACCACTATGACCCATGGGTCAGACTGAACCCCCTAAACCTAGAATGTTCTGTTTCTTTCTACTAAACAGTAACATTTCCGTCCCATTGTCACTGAGGAGGTCTTCAAAGCCAATATGAGATATAACATTATAGCCTCAAGTATTCTTGTCTCCACAAATTCGTTTGAGTTCAAGCGGATTTAACTCAAAATATTGATTTTGACGCATACTTTTAGCTCAGATTAAGGATTACACATGTGGAAACTGGGGTAGGGTCATATTAACTTGTTTTTATTACTGCTTTACCTTCCGCCGACTTTTTCATCGGATATTTGTTGATTTGTTTGATTGGGGTTCAACGTCATACTAAACGGTATTTCACTTATATGACACCGGATTGTCCACTTATAAATGTTAACACTGTTCTTTGCCTAAATATGGTGGAAAACAGGGAAGAAAACTCTTAAAACCACCATTGCGATTGCCGGAGCCACATCGTGTGACTCACTTATATACCGGACATTGGAGTAGGATAAGTAAGCACCTATATTAAGCCATGGCAACGCGCTATTTTACTATCAGAAGCAAAGTATCCATATCCCATGGTCGGCTTATCAGCTCTATCAGCAAGGGTAATGGCGATATGATAAATAAGTCGACATAACTGACTTTCTCAGCTACGGGAATACAAACCTGTAGCTCCGTTCTGTTGTCATTCCTGACAATTTCGTGAAGTTCATATTCTTCTGTGGTAGACACCGATGCAAATATAAGATCTTTGTTTGTTGAAACTACATGGTTTGGAAAAGTTAGATTTTCAGCAACCTCATACACCAATAGGTCCACCAGCCTATCATCATCAGGACTGTCAACACGAACTTCATGTAAGACTTCGTGAGCATATACACTTTCAGGATTACACAAAACAGTACCACCTACAAGATTGGAAACGCTATATGTTTCATCGAACTGCACAGAAGTTAGGATGGCAAATATCAGCTTGAACCAAGTAAACATTATCAATTATAATGTAACATTTAAGAGCAGTGTAATCATGTGGATTCATGAAATGCAAAGTCAAAGCGATTGTAAATAATATATTTAGAAGCAATTTTGTTTTATTCTGACGAGATATATATGTCACAAAAAGCTGAATATGGCTTTACATTCAGTGCATCACAACGAAAATGTTTCTATGGTCACTAGGCAAATTCCCCAATGACTAAAGATGGTAGATGAAAAAAGATCTACCCAGTCTAGCTACTGTTATGTACCAACAAATTTTTAAACAATAACGGTGATCGTACCCATGACGTTAGTCTGCACGAATGACAACTCCAATGATTTCACATTTGCTGGCTGGTCACATCCTAGATCCCAGCTGACCATCACAATAGCACCTGCTTCCAGATCACCCAAACCTATCTCGTATGTAGATGATACGGCTTTTGTGTTCAGAGAAGCCTTCTTTATACGACAGCGCTGAATGGAATCGGACTTTCCTATTAAAATGTTCAGCTGAGCAGAAATTATTTCCAACCCTCTTATAACAAAGGAGCCAATATTTTTCACTACTACGGATACACTCGGTGAAACTGTCTGGTTGTTATCTGAAAAGGAATATAGTACAGTTGTACAGAAACCATCTTGAGAATGCCAGAGTACGCGGCATTTGAAAGCACTTGATCATGACTTCATCAGTAAAAAGCTACACCAACACAACCTTTAAATGTGAAGTGTTTTTCTAAGTTGGAAAATTAATCTTCCTCTGATGGACAGTATGACTGTGTTGGAATCAAAAAGCTCCTAGCTTAAAGTGGCACAGGAATAAAATGATTGAAAAGATGTAACGGCGATAAAGTAATAACGAAAGAAAGGATTGTTGGTCCGAACAACAATAAAAGTTTACCTTTGGGGTAAGATCGCTGTGTAGGAAATCGGGGGTAAAAGTAGTGCACTTCAATTCGGGGCGAAGCTGTTACGGTAAACACCTCACCTCTAATAGAGACATTCAGCGATTCACCCCTCAAAGTATGTTTAATCTCTGCGTAGATTCGGTAACGATCGGAGCCAGTCGGAACAGACGATTCCAAAGGCGTTACTTTCCATAATTGACTTCCAGAATTCCCCAAAGGAAGGACAATCGTAGAATTGTCTTCTGCAAACACGAGACCCAGGCTCATTCCCACTTCTGAAATGAAAACAAAGTTGATTACTCTGAATAAATAAAAGTATTCTGATTTTGACTTTTGACTGTAAGCGAAGGGGTACAAGAGGCTAACAATACAGTTCAGTACCCATCACATTGAGCAATAACTGATGGGAGAAAGTATAAGCAACAGCCGTACAGCAACCAACTGCTTTAATAATACCATGTGCGTGAACAGATTACAATAATCTTCAACATATTTTTAAAGACAATATTTTATGTATAAAACGAAAACCTTAGCGTGAAGCAGAAGTTGAAATCCAAAACGTCTTTAGTATGCAGTCAGACCACGAACCACTTCATGTACACACAGTATCCATCAGGCTGACCACCCCTTTTAGATCAACCAGGTGGTGATAGGTAGAATAATATGCCGTCTGGTGGAATAAATTTAAGTACATGAATTGCAATTCTATACGGACTTGTAGAATTTCACGACTTACCTATGTGGAACAAATCTTGACAGTCTTTTCCATCTTCTTCTCGATAGATCTTTAATTTTAACACGAGATCCAGGAGACTAGACACATCATCATTGTCGATCTCCAAGGTCACGGATAAGGATTGATTGGGCTCCATTGTTTTCTGACTAAGACGGAGTTTAGCCTTTGCACACGATGCATCCGTCTGTTAATAAACACGCCATAGTTAAATCTAAGATTCTTGTTATGACTGTAGTGTAGTCTACGAATTTACGATGTACAAAAATTTCTTTAATTTGGGATTAAATTGTATTAATGAGAACTGACATCAGCACAGGTAAATTTGCCGACTGATAACTGCAGACTGAACATTTAAACTTTGTAGGTGTTTCATTACCTGCAGGTGTATTTAACATTATTTTCCAACAGTTTACCAACTAAAAGAGATATTCACATTTTTACGTATTCATTCGCAGTACATGTTTTGGGCATATAGAAGTGTCATTGAAACCTGTTGTCTTTGTAATAGCAGTTTAATTCATAATTATGATGTAACCCGGGTAACGTTTTCAATTCATTTTAATATCCTTCACGTTGACACATAGTTTGGGGAGTAGTGGTCATCATGCTTAAACTATAAATATTATAACGAATAAGCAAAACATGCCCCACAGCAGCATGAATGTTTAATTCTTCTTCGAAGATATGATTGCCGTACACATTGGACAGACAGGTAAGAAAGATTTTGTCACTCGCGGATATTTGTGAAAGCAGAGGAACCAAAACATTTGGTAGAATCAACCAAATAAAACTTGGTTAATTTGACCAAAAAAAAAGATCGCAGGAAGTTTTTATCAGATTAAAGTTTGTCTAATCTGCGACACCCAAGACCTTCAACCAACTTTTACATTGTGGGATCGACCAACTTTTATCTAAATAACAAAAAAGAAGGCGAGTAAGTGTTCATAAAAATAAGAAGTTTTTGGGGGGTCGATTCGACCTAATTTTTTTTCAACAGCGCCCCCAGAGCAGAATGCATCTTTAATTCTCTTCTGAAATATGCTTTTCGTACACGATGGTCAGGCAGCAGGAAAGACATATTCTTCCACTACCGTGTATTGGTGACAGCATAGGAACAACTCTCCACTTTAAAGGATATTTAAGAAAAAGAGTCAATTTTAAAAGACAAAAATACTTGGCAGCAAGCTCGCCTATTCCGCTAATGAAAGGGAGTGCATTCCTTTGGCCTTCAAGGTAACAATGCAAAATAATTTTATATATCTACATAAAGCTATTTAGAGTAATTAATTTGCGCATAGTGAACCGAACTGACACTATCCCTCTCGTTTCATGTTGTGTGATATTTACCCAAAATTTCATAATAATCTAGCCGTTCAATGTGGAGTTATGGTGTTTAACGTAAATTTACATAAAAAGCTCCTAAAGTAATTGATATGCATGTGATGAACTGAATTGAAACTATCCATATCCCCCCATGTTGTGTTACATTTGCGCAAAATTTAAAGACAATCTGGCTATTCAATATGGAAATACAGTGCTTAACGCAAATTGGACACCATTTCCTCTAAAAACACTATCACGTAATTAGCAAAATTATTATGCACAGATTTCCATATAATTTTAATTGTCTTTTCTTCTCTGGCCAAACAAAGAGTGTGTTAAATTTCAGAGAAATTCCCTTGGTATATTTAATTACAGAAGCCTTTACATGGCTGGCGCCGACGGAAAGTATGTCTGTATAAAGCTCATTAGAGTAATTAATATGCGTGTAATAAGCTGAACAGATATTCCTTTCTTCTCATGTTGTGTGACATTTGGCCAAAATTTTAGGACAATCGGGCTATTCAATAAGAAGTTATGGTGTTGAATGCAAATTTTCTTGAAAAGCTCGTCAAAGTAATTAATATGCATATAATTAGCCGAACAGATATTATCCCTCTCCTCTCATAATGTGTGACATTGACCCACAATTTTTGAGAAATCGGGCTATTCAATTTGGATATATAGTGCCGACCGCAAATTGTACACCATTTCCTCTAAAACAGTATAACCTAATTAGCCTAGTTAATTTTCACAGAATTCCATATAATTTTAATAAGCTCTTCCATTCCGGTGGGGCAAACTGTGTGTAAAGTTTCAGAAAAAAATCCCTCAGTATATTTTATTGTAGGAGCCTTTACGTGGCTGACGCCGACGCCTGGTGTATGACATAAGCTCACCTTACTTTGTACAGGCGAGCTAAAAACGCAACAGCATGGTTTTTGACGAGCGTTGTGTTAAAAAAAATTTATAGCAAAGGCTGAACTGGGGGTTAGTTGTAACAATAGTAAAATGACAAGTGTGTGGCAACAGCAGCAAAGAGACGAGTTAGAGTTAGGGATAAAAATATGAAGAGACGAGCTAGTGGTAACAATTGCAACAAGACGAGATAGTAGTATTGATATAAAGAGACGAGTGAGTGGTAACAATTGCAAGATGAGTAGTGGTAACAAAAGCAGAAAGACGAGTTAGTGGTAACAACTGCAACAAGACGAGTTAGTTGTAACAACTGCAACAAGACGAGTTAGTGGTAACAACTGCAACAAGACGAGTAAGTGGTAACAACAGCAACAAGACGAGTTAGTGGTAACAATTGCAAGATGAGTTAGTGGTAACAAAAGCAGAAAGACGAGTTAGTGGTAACAACTGCAACAAGACGAGTTAGTGGTGACAATTGCAACAAGACGAGTTAGTGGTAACAACTGCAACAAGACGAGTTAGTGGTAACAATTGCAAGATGAGTTAATGGTAACAAAAGCAGAAAGACGAATTAGTGGTTACAATACAAAAAGACGAGTGTGTGATAACAATAGCAAAGAGAGAGTGTCTAGTTACAATATAAAGAGACAAGTTACTAATAACAATTGCAACAAGACGAGTTAGTGGTAACAGTAGCAAAAAGAAGAGTCAGTGTCAGCAGCAGCAAGAAGACAAGCTAGTGGTAACAATATCAAAAAGACGAGTAAGGCGTAGCAATTACAAGAAAACGAGGAAGTGAGGAGACCAAGGGATGGAAATAAAATAATTGAACACTGGTACCTCTGGAGCCAGCTGAATGTCCTCCAAGCTCTCTGAATACCAAGTGAGAGGGTCGCTGAATCCATCCTGGAAACGAGGGTTGTTTGATAGTTAAATTATCGTGCTACGCTTTACATAAGGTTATTTTACCAATACGACGGGCTGCCAGTGCAACCGATGAAGCACCCGAAAGTAACGTAACTGGCAACAAATTATGACGAGATACAGGACCCAGTAAGAAATTAAACCATGATGTTATTGTCATAATGAAAATTATTATTATGATGATGACTATTATTATTATTACTGCTAGACACAAGATGCCAAATTTAAGACAACACTATGGGAGCTAGTTGACACTATGGGATCTAGTAAGCATACAAACTGTGAAACTAAACATTGCAGAGCAAATGAGACAAAGTTTGCGAATTTACGAGAGTAACCCCCACAGCAAGTTTTTGGTGCGACCTAATGACAGAATGGCTATGCTTGAGATAGAGTGGTATCCACAATCGTATTCTCGCGAGAGTTTCTGTAGTGGAAAAGGCTAAGACAACTCACTTACGCTATGCCAGGCCATCGCGCCTTAATTTCCGCCAATATTTGGGGCGACGTAGGCCACAGACCAGCAAATAAAAAGAAGTGCAAAACAAGATGGCCAGCGTGTATCTTAGAGTCAATATCTCGACGAAGGAAGACGACTCTAGTCTATTTTAGAATGCGTTATCCAAAGAGCCTCCCATGAGAGAGCAGATGGTTGGAAGAGAGCTTCTTGTTGCCCTGGTGCTCTCAAGACTAAGGGCGAACATGATATCTTTGTATTGTTTCTGTGACGGTCCCATTTATTTCCTCTCTTGTCATCGTTTGTTGCCAGTGGTGTTGAGGTGATTTCCTTTGCTTACTTGGCTGGCACGCCGTCATATGAGTAAAATAACCGTAAGTAAGCTGTTAAACCACAATCAAACAAACAAATAAATCAAATGGGAGATTTCGTGTTATGACCTAACTACATCAGTTTCATCACACCCAAAATCGTCTGATAATATCTTAGTTTCCAAGACGTTAGAATTCTTTTGTCACTGGACATCAGCAATTGTTTTTTTAAAAATCGTACAAAATGTCTGACTTGATAGAAATGGTGAACGTGGATGTTCACCCCTGGTTTTTGGCGGCAACACATCAGCAGCGCACGTTCGTGTCTCCCGTCTTCAAGGAGGCTAGCGCTCTAATAAAGAAATGAATTTCACGTTTTCGATAAATTCTTGTCCCTTTTTGAAAATACGGTTTCAACAAAGCCTCTCTACAAGGCAATGAAGAGTTAATCCGCAAGTTACACAAGTTTGACTATTTTACCGTAATCATTTGATTCAACCCTTTGAATAATGGCTCTATTGTTGATGCAATCTCGCTATAAGACAGGGATCCATTTTCTACAGACAGATATCCCGTCTGCCAGTTTAGCAAACTTCTGTTGACTGTGAGAATGAAGTCCTCTACGCCCAAAGTAGTCAGGCCGGATGGGATTCGTCCCAGGAGCACCGACTTTAATTCTTCATTTGTCACCAGCATTCCGCCATCTCCATTGATCGACAAAACGGGGCTGATTTTATCCCGAAACCAGTTTAGGTCACTCAGATTGTTCCTTGTTAAACAAAGAAAAAGATTCTTAGGAGTCTTTTTTCAAACTGTAAAACATATGGAAATTTGTATTACACACGTAAGTCACGTCACTTCCGGGTGCGGCCAACATTATTTCTAGTTCTACCATGAACGGAAAGTTAAAAGGATGTCAATTCTCCCGTCAAGTCTTATGACTGCAACCAAACAGAGTTTGAAGGAGTCACCAGAAGTCAAGTAGTAGAGAATGAGACTAACATACACTATAGTGCCTCAAATGATCAACAGCATGTAACATGAATGAAACACAAACTCCTGAGCTACGCCATGTAATCAGTTACTTACACAAGCTTTCGGCCCACATGCCGGGGCTTTTTTCCGGGGCATGTGGGCTGAAAGCTCGTATAAGTAAATGTTTAGGTGGAGTAGCTCAGGAGTTTGTGTTTCATTCATGTTACATGTTGTTGGTGATTTGAGGCACTATAGTGCATGTTAGTCTCATTCTCTACTACTTGACTTCCGGTGCCTCCTTCAAACTCTGTTTTCTTCATTGAATTCAACACACGTATGAGTCTTAAACAATATAACATGTTTTGACGAATGTCTGCTGTTCGGTTAAAAAATGATAGACGTCAGAAAGACGTCATATGGAAGATTGGCTGTTCAAATAGGAGAAGGGTAGTAGGAGGTTGCGGGGAAGTTGTGTTGTCTACCATTCACTTCTTCCATATTATAGTCAATTAACATAATTTATAATTTTTCCCGCCACAACTTTTTGCTGATTCATCCACCAGAAGCCCGGAATGCACTCTATGAAATATATTACCAGCATGTAGACAATGAAAATACATTTTCTTAATAAAGTGGTGTCTGTCGTAAGCATGTTCAATGGACGACCCACATATTTTACAGTGCATGTGCCCTTTGTCAGCTCGCGGGTGGTTGGAGGGAGCTTCATGTTGCCCTGGTGCTCTCAGCGCTAAAGGGGAACAGGAAGCCGATCTGTTTGTGGTGTCTGTATTGCGTCCTGTTTTTGTCCTGTATATGTACCGTCTTGTCTTTGTTTGTTGCCAGTGTGTCGAGGGTGGTTTCCTTCATCCATTGGGTTGGCATGTCGTCATATAAGTGAAATACCCTTGAGTAAAACCCCAATCAAACAAACAAACAAACAAACCTTTTTCAGCTCTGTACAGTTCTGTCCCAAAAGACTCCAGTTATGCGTGTGGCGTAAAATAATGCTCATTAAGAGAAATTATAACCCAATTTTAATAACAGTTTTGGTGTGATTGTTTAAAAAAAAATTGAGATAGTACCATGAATCTGGGACCACGTATCGGTGTGCGTCATATAACGCTTCCACAACCAGGCGCCTATAGGCAGCTATCGGTGCGAAATCCTGTCTTGTACTACTCTCTGGTGAAAACTCTAAGGAATGCAGGATTTTGTCGTGGCAGTCTCTTTTAATTATCTGCAAACATCTGAAAGAGAAAGAATACAATTATTTAGTTATTTTGGATGTCGTAGGCACAATTGTGAACCGCTCTAGCAAAATGCAGACTAAGTCGCACAAAATGAAAATTTAGTTTTTTGTATATTTTCAACCAGCTTTGAATTAGCTTTAAAATGATGTATTATATGCTTTAATATCACTTCAACTGACCAAGTATTAGCTCTTTAAGTACGACAAAGGCGACCTTTGTACCCGATACAATTTTCAAGAAAACTGTCTTCAAAGTTCGACATTCTTTTAAGAAATACAAACATTCAAAGTCCACAGCAGCCTAACCTTAAATTACACCATATTTTCCACAACTGTTTCAGTTTATTTCGCTAAACTCTCAATATTGGCCTCATATGCCTTTTTTACCTTTAGTTCAATACTCAAAACAATGATTCGCGACTTAGTCTGTATTTTACTGGAGCGGATCAAAATTAAGTACAATGGCATAGTGTAACTCGGAAGAATGAAAGTTAAAATCGTTCCCAAATGTCAATGCCTTGTTTTGCTATCACCATAAGAGTGAGGTTGATGTTATTTTTTACTGTCAATAAAATAATTATCATTGAGCATACATGTTGTTGCGATTTTTAAAAAGCCATGCACCGCTAAATATTTAATGTGTTCATTTTAGCACTAGCATTCCATCGTCACATTTCACAAGTCTACAGTCAATTCCAACATTCCACATTCTACAATTGGTTGAATCGGATATAAACTGAAATATTTTGTCAAAGTCTTGTGGTCAACAGATGTTCAAAACAAATTATAGAAACGTCCAGTCTGACAACAGATGAATAAAACATGGATATTTTGTTGGATTAGTTTAGTAAATAAACTTACCCTGTTGATTCAAACTGGACTGTCACGATGGCTTCCTTATCCGGATGGTTAGCTGTTTTATTCTGTCGAACGAGGCCAGGGATTTGTCCACAGGCAAAGAACAGCTCTGATAGTAGCAAGAATTGTCCAATGACGTTACCATACTGTTCTCGGTCCTCTGCAATGCGCCCGAAGATACCCAACGAGCAATCTCTCCACGACTCACTGAGACGTATTGGCTCTAGGCACTGGCCAACACCCAAAAGGCAAGAGTCGCAAAACACGGACTGTACAAGCGGTATACTGTAATCTACAAAAAAAAGGAATTAAGATAAAATCATTTCATACCAAAACACATTTGAAGGAAAGCTGACGGCAACAAAGCCGTGGAGGAACCCACATTTAGGTTGTTGGAATTTTTTCATAGGTTTATTGTAATTTTTACCGCTTTTATTTTACCTACATAATGTAAAAACTCAGCCTGGATGACTCTATAGGTCTTGTGACATAGGTCTCTAGTGTGACAAGAAAGATATTTGATTGGTCAATATTTGTGGAAATCTTCTGATTAAAGTAGTAAGATATGGCCGCGGGGATGAATTTGAGTGTAGTGTAAGCATTATCCAATTTTTAACATCCAATCATAAAATGGATATAGCTCGATTAGAAAAATAGAAAGCATAAGTCAATACACGAAATGATGCCCGTTTTACCTATATGCATTGTATTGCAGAGAAAGCATCACTTTAGTGTTCTATTTCGCAGCAGAAACATGGTAGGCCAGGCTGTTTGCCAGGCTGATAACAAAAACCCTTCATAGTGACATCTCAATCACACACAGGTAATAGAAGTATGCTACTCCAAGGGACGGGTTGCTCAAACCATGATATAATGTCCTCATGAATTACAAGACATTCTGGCAAATTACATTTTTTACTTATTCGATTTATTGGTTGTTAAACGCCGTGCTTAAGGGTACTTCACTTTCACTAAGTTTCACGGCGTTGTACTCCAAGAATAATTGACACTAGCACAACCAAAACATGTGAAGTGATTAATAACTTTGGAAAATTAATGTTCCTCCCGTTCTAGGAAAAGACGGTTTTCTTTTTTTCCAAACAAGCTGCCCTTAACCAGAGGGCTTTCTTATATGTGTTATAAAACAGTTATACACACTAAGACCAAATATGGCTCCCTTTAAGGTTCTTCAGTCATGGCGTATGTGAAACCTTTATGGTTCTGTATGGAGCCCTCACAGCAACTGTTCCAAGTATTTCTCCCTTTCTTATTATATCAAAGAACCATTTTTATCGTAATGGTTCCATATAGGTGTTTCCATCTTTTCTAAAGAACCGTTTTTGCCGTTATGGTTCA
Organism: Mopalia vespertina; assembly: GCA_030265115.1. NCBI lineage: Eukaryota > Metazoa > Mollusca > Polyplacophora > Chitonida > Mopaliidae > Mopalia > Mopalia vespertina. The sequence continues at coordinate 23,116 of JAQQZZ010075389.1, forward strand.
TACAGATGGTTCCATCTTTTCTTACCATTATTTCTAACAGTGTACTCCAGGAATATATGTAAAAAGTTATAAAACAAAAAACACGCACCCAGTTCCGGAATATCAGCCTCTCCATCCGGGTTAGCAGCCGTCTTTTTTCCCGATCTCAACAAAATCACATCCACATCTCTCTGTATTGTTTCAATACAACTATGGCTGTATTTTATTTTGATAACCAGGTGTGGATCGCTCCTAAATTAGGCAAACACAGTAAACTAGAACACTGACACTGTCAGGATTTGATTGTTTGTTTGGGGTTAACGTAGTACTCAAAGGTGTTTCACTTATATGACGACGGAGCGTCTAGTCAACACTTTTCCTTGCTTAAATACGGTGGAAACCCGAGATGAGACCTCGTAAAAACCACCTCGGCGATTGCCGGAGCCACACCCTGTGACAAACTAATATACCTGATGGTAGACAAGCGGACTTGAACCCGTGGACGGTACATCGAAGAAGGATTTAGTAAGCTAACCACTAAGCCGCGGCCGCGGCCGCGGGCTCGACACTGTCAGGAAGAGATCCGCTTTTCTTGGCAAATACTAGGGTAAGTGTTTTGACACAGTTGGATAAAAAGTCCCATCGTTCACGAAAATGTACGACCTAGCCCCAAGAATAGCTTTTCATTAACCAGAACAATAATATTGTCTTTAATATGGGATGCAACAGGCTAAATATCAACAAACCCAATGTTTATTCTAAGTTGGTGTTAACATCTATAAATCCAGTGTGCGAATTATCGAGACCCGCAACTAACTTGAGGGACAAATTAATGAGTCAAACATTCACAGCAAAATTTAATATACTTTGACAATGCTGACGGAACAGTAAAATAGTTGAACGACCAATCAGATAGCAGTAAGCAAAAATGATAGGAAAGTAAAAAATAAGTAGCATATTCATAAGAGAATTATTTCCAGCAAATTTGAATACAATCCGTGTACTATTTCAAAAGTAAGAGCTCTTGATAGAAACCCCACAGAAAGCACACGATTGCTCAAACAGAATGTGATGAAAATGTGATGAAAGTCTAACTTAAGCCACGTACTTATATGATGAACATTCACAGCAAATTTTAATGAATCTGACGTTTAACATGTTAAGGCACGCTCGGCACGGAATATAGGAATAAGATCAATCAGGATAAAGTAATCAAACAATTTAAGGACGGAGCGTGATGGAAGTGGAAATGGAATTCTGTAATCGTACGCTGAACAGTTCCAGCAAATTTGAACACAATCCAATCGGTATTTCAAAAGTTGACTGATCAAATTTCAGTCAGCAGTTACGGGCTCAATGTGATGAATGTAAAACTTAAGTCATACATTGAACATTTTCAGCAAATCTGCTGGACACAGTCCAATAACGATTTCAAAAGTTGGAGTAGGTAATAGAAACACGACAAGATCAACCAATTATATTACAGGCAGCAACTAAATTATCAACTAAACGTAAAAGCTAGTCAAACATATTCATATGATAAATATTCATAGCAAATTTAAATAGAATCTGATTACTCTGTAAAATTGTAGAGCACGGGATAGGAATATGGCAGTTATATGCAATAGAAAAACAGACATTGACAAATCAATCCACAGTTAACAATAAACTGTTTCTGATTTAACATGATGACTGTGGCACTTGAGTAGTGTTTTCAGGACGATACAGAGGGGTTCATACGTGTCACTTGGCCCGGGCCCGGGTTTAACGTCGTACTCAAGGGTATTTCACTTATATAACGACGGATTGTTCATTTCACACTGTTCCTTGTCAAATTACGATGGAAAACCGGTAGGAAACCTCCCACGCGATTGCTGGAGCCACATCATGTGACTCACTTATCATACTACGGTGAAAACTGTGATAAATATTTTAAAATAGGGCCTACATTTTCCATCTGGCCGGGGCCTACTATCAGCTCTGCACAAGTGAATTTATATGATTAATATTTCCAGCAAAGTTTAACACAATCCTTGTACTACGTTAAAAGTTTCAGCTTGGAAAAGAAGACCATTCGATCAGTCAGATTCAAGTATGCAACTAAGTTGCAAACTTGAGAAGTGTATTCATATATAATGAAGATTCACCATGCAGGGTCCAGTTGCTCGAAAGACGATTAGCCGCTAACACCAGATTAAACACCGGGTTAGACATAGACCTTCAGTATGACGTGACGTCATCTAATAGCGGATTAAATATAATAGCGCTTCGAGCAACCGGCCCCTGAAGGAGATACCCCAGCGGTGTTCTATTGGATGAATAGTTAAGCTGCAATTTTGATATCATGGATGACGCGTGGATTTCTCTGATACACACAGCTAATCTATTTAACCTACATTGCATCGTCATCGCCATTATTGAACAGCTTTCAACAATGTCACAGTTCAAATGGAATTTTAAGAATATTGGTAGGTAAAAGTACTTTTCGCCATTGTTTTGCTTACATTAAATAAGAGACTCTTTGAATGGGTCAGTGTTATGATTTATTATACGACTGAATAAGTATATCGTATTTTCGTATCACCTGCTGACTTGAAAAACCATCAAGTGGTAATACGGTATACACAAGATCAGATATATAATGATATAGACCAATCATTGAAGATGTCGTCTGCTTCGGTCCGATTGAGGTAGGTACTCAATATACTTTTAATGTAAACGCCAACTTAATGAACAACTTAAACTACAGTCTTTTGACGTTGTCCATACTGAGTTTTCATACCCCTAGGAGTTCGAATCCTGGTGGAAGTAAGCAAATGCTTCTCTTTTCATTTATTCAAAACAATATTTTAAGACTGACTGGTTCCAAATGCCTGTAATGTAGGCTTATACATGTCATAGTATAATATACATGTACACCAAACAGTAATACTTAACCAACAGTGTTTACCCATAGTTCGATTCTGTTTCGTTGTTTAACAGTATCCGGTTAACTTCTATGGCAACCATGGCTGACTCGTTAGCTAAGAGATCCCCCAACTCAATGGACGACTGGAATCAGAATTATAGGTAAACAGAATAAATAGTTACTGTATTTACTAAATTTGATTTCTGAGTTTTTCTGGCCAAAGGGATTATGATCTGAGGGCACAGTATGGCAGGACGGAGGCGGGGGGGAGTGGTTGGAGAGAGGGCAGGGGGGGGGGGGGGCGTCAGCTTTTCCAACGCCGTAAACGCATGATATTTTAAGGTTGCTGATAGTGTAGCTGTATTTTGTGGAGTAGACAGACTCATATGTAGGCAATACCCTTGAGAACGGCGTTAAACAACTACCAACCTATACATATCTTTCTTAAAGATTATCGTTATTTTGGGATGATACTTTCTTAGTTTGAACAAATTCTAGTTAGGAAATTTAGCAGGTTGTCACCCGTTGGGGATCGAACTCAGCAGTAAACGCCGACCAAAAGCCACATGGGGCACCCAGCCTTCTACGAAAGTAAAGAAATTACTGTTAATATTCACTTTCTAAAAGATACAAAAATCGTTCAGTACTGGTTTATTCCAACATATATGCTTTACTTTATATTAAACAGCGGAGAGTTGGGAGAAAGCTTCCTGTTGCCCTTGTGCTCTCAGAGCTAAGAGGCAATGTGAGGCCGATGTGTCTGGGGCCTCATTGCAGTGCGTCCTGTGGCTGGACTGTATTTCTCCTATGTTGCCTTTGTTGCTAGAACCGTTGAGGGTGATTTCCTTCACCCGTCGGACAGGCACGCCGTCGTGTGAGTGAATTAACCTTAAGTACCCCAATCAAACAAACAAATCTAATTAAAGAGTTGAATGCCCACAGATTTATTGATTTCCTCGCTATCGTACGTTTCGCCAAAGCTATGGGTTGTTTGATTGGGGTCTAACGCCGCACTTAAAGTTATTTCACTCATATGACGGAGTGCAATCCAAACAGGTGGCGGAAATCACCCCGACACAAGTGGCAACAACCAAAGGCGAAACTATGAGATAACTTAAGTTGCTTTACAATAGTACCCCGCAAATAAAAGCATATGGGTTTTCAACTGATAATTCTCAGGCTACCAGTTCAGACATCCGACTATTTTATAATCGTACCAGATACTTTTATAATTTGCCAGTCAAAAGGTGTGTCTTACAATCGATTTTTGTCTACCAAATAACCTTTAAATGTATTTATTTTTGTGTATTTGAACGGAATAGGTATCACATTAAAAGTATTCTCCGTGCTACGAAAACGTATATGCAACATAAACCCAGTACTTATAGTGTAATTTTACACAAAAAAGATCCTGCAATGTACAGTACACATTTAAACTGGTTTACAAAAAATAAATATATAAACAAAGCAAAACATAAAATAAAAAATGCCGAATATTTATAACATTTTCCACACATGCTCATGAAAATAGTCTCGCTTTTGTTTTAAACTACATCGGGATCAACATGTTCTGCAAACATAGGCAAATTTCATTAGCAATATATTTACCATAGAGAATGTCAGAAACGGATGACCTTGAGGTAGAATGAAAGTCACGTCTTCAGCAGGAGCCAGCCCGTAATTCTCCAACCGAAGGTTAATCACGTTTGTGTGGCCTTGTTCCAGAGAATCCAGGTCCACTGTACCAGGTTCGACAATAACAACAGGGAATGGAGAATTGGCGGAAAAATCAGATTTTAAATACACTGTGTTGTCTGCCAATCGCTCTTCGGAAATCGCCCATCTTAAACAAAAAAGACAATTAAATATTGGAGTTATGATGATTTTTCATATGTTTGTATCGCAGGGTTGAAAACCAAAGAATTCTTGATCCTGTCCCTTAATGGATGCCTGTGGAAGCATTATTGGATACTGTTAGATAACAAAGAAACTGTGATTTCTCTCCTAGGGAAAAACTCAGATTAGGCAATTTCACTTCACACAGTGCGCAAAGGTATGAATCATAAAACCGTATATTTGGCCAAAAGCAGTTGCCCTTCTTAGACTATTTATTAAATCACAAGAGACACCTAAAATATAAGTCTAAAATGATAGACCGTAAAAAAAGTTAGAAATGGCGAGATCGCATTTTGCAAAATGGTTTTAAACTCTTCTCAATACCCACGAAAATAATGTAATTGTTTGATGGACTAGTTTATCTGTGTCTGCAAAATATTAGCTACGGTTTAAAAAACGTTAGCAAAATTCATTTTTATATTGTACCGAAGCCAGTTACTGCCACGTCGAAATCATTTTTTTATCTACAATCTACCTTGAAACGACGAGATATCTATCGCGTTATTACGAAGTAGTTAGTCGTAATTACGAGTTTGTGAGTCGTAATTATGACATAGTAAATCGTAATTAAGAGTTTGCTATCTCGTTACTACGGGTTATAGCTTTTTGAATTACGAAATAGTTAGTCGTAATTACGAGTAAGTCAGTCGTTATTACGAGTTAGTAAGTCGTTATTACGGCATAGCTGTTTCATTATTATGAGTAAGTCAGTTGTAACAACGAATTAGAATCTGATGTTGAGTATCGTACATATTCTGTTGTCACGCGAACAGGGTGGCTGTGTTGTGCATGACATATCAAAGCGTCGAATTCTCTTTCAATCTACCACACAGAAAAACGAGTTGAGGTCGCATTTTGAGCCGTGATGAATGCGGAGGTCTTGTAAAGACAAACCGTTGAATAAGGGGTTTAACATAAGTCATTCATCATCCAAGCACATCTTAATGCTAGCCAGAGAGGGGAGTTCGAATCCAGGTGAAGACAAGCAAAATTTGTTATTTCTCTTCAATAAAAAAAAATATATGAATGCATCTAAACATCACCATTACCACTCGTAAATACTACTTACTAACTCGTAATAACGAGATAGCTAACTCGTAATAACGAAAAGGTTGAAAATACAATTGAGTTCGACATGGCCCTACCTGTCTTCCGTAATAATTGTACATCAGTTATGCATGCATCAACATGGTTAAGGATCTACAACCTTTTAAATTGCGGAAAACAAATCCGATCAAAACATAGTTCTGAATACTCACGACAAATTGACAGCAATTGTTTCCAGCTGTATAGCAATCCTGTTGTTATCCGGAGTAACAAATACCACTTGTGTCTTGGGCTTATGGTTTAGAACCGTCACGGATAACTCATAGTAATCCTCGCGTAGATCAGCTATCATTACTTCTCCTGAAAAAGGAGACGTATGACATGTTTTAACGATTGATTGAGTATTGTTTTGCGCCACATTCACTGGTATTTCAGTAACACTGTGGCGACAACACTGTAAAAAAAAATTTAATTTAATTTTTTTTTTAAATTTGAAAGAAGTCCAATGTAACACTGAATGACAACAACCAGGTTAATGAAATCGAAGTTGACCCATCTTCGCTAGCCAAGAGTTTCATTCCCAACTACTCGGCATGGCAACCCTTGGCGGATCGAGCGCATATGAACAGAATTACAGCTACGCCCAATGGCGGATAAAGTGACCATTCGCCAAGGTTCGAGTTAAAGCACTGATAACCTTCGTTGAATGTAACACTCAAGTTTTGACAATTTGTTTATCTTTGTAAAGTACTATTGGCATATACTAGTAAACGGAGATCTGGTCCCTGTAGGGGTGGGTACATATGCAATAGTCGCATTGAGTTGGTTGAATACCCTGAATATGTCCTAAACAAAAAATAGACACTTCACCAACTTTCATTATTGAAAATCGCCATCATTTTTACAAGCAGAATCTTCTCGTAACACAACATCTGATTCGGTGACTAAAAGTTCCCACGCTTGACAGTAGCATTTGGTTATATGGGCTCGATCCGCCAAGGGTTGTAATGCAGAGTAGCTCGGAATAAAAGTCTTGGCTCGAGAAGATGAGGTCGCCCAGGCACAGCCGATTGTGGAAACTGTTTCGGGATATTCTAGTGGTTTCTTTAACCCGGTTTTAAGCATCGTTCTTACAGAACCGCCCTAATATAAGGGCGGGTTGAACTACCAAAGCAACTTACCAAGGAAATGTGCTGTAAATCAAACGGTTCAGCGGAAGATGAACTTTAATGGCGTATTTAAATCAGTTCAAGTAGGAAAGCTTTGCTTGTGGCCTTAGTGTAACATCCTTTGCTTTTATCACATAGACGAATTGTGAACTTTAGGGGCTCTACTCACCGAAATCATTAGTGTTGTCTTCCAGACGAAAGTTCCGTGCTTTGTTGTAAAACAGAACATGGGCCGTTTGAAGACTGCCGGTCTCATCACTGTCACATGTTGTGTCGTCTGTTACCACTATTGTAAAATTTAGGCGGGTGTCTGACAGGACGTAAGTGCTGTCAAATAAAAGAGACAAATCGAAGACGAACTGGTATGTTACTCATTACTCCAATCAGATCGGTTTGGTGCCAGTCACGGATTATGTCTACCTGGGATTACAATATACAATGTATATTGTAATCCCAGGGCCTACAAATCAGTAAACGGTGTTTTATATGGCTACAGACGACGAATAAGGTGGAACGCTTACGTTGTACACACAGGTGGAACATTGATACCCAGCTAATTTGGGTGGGTTATGGGTGTTTTAATAAACTCCAAAATAATATAAGTTTTATTTCGCATGCTTAAAAAACAACATATAGGTCAGAAAAAATGTAATATATGAATAGTTACAGCAAAAAATAACATTACTTCACCCAAAGCGTAGATTGAACGTTTGTGGCTTGTACAACAAGATTCTTCCTGTGTAGACCAATTTCATAAGCATCATGCGGAGCGACTTGCACAATCAAAATGGCGGATTCCCCTGGCTCTAAGTCAAGAAACTCGTAATCGAGGTCTTCAACATCAAGTTTGTCGAAAGCAAGAACAAAAAGTAACTCTGTTGATAAAACCCTTGTATTCAGAGCATAAGCCGTCTTCGATCCAGTATTCTTTATTAGAACCTGAAAAAAAGTGAATTTTTAAATTTAAACATATTCACTATCAGAAAACGCTGACAGCTCGTTGTGCAACAAACTAGATCTTATTTGCATACTCTACAATGTTCCTGGAATGGCCATAGGGTATAGAAGAACAACAACACGGGGTTTGACACTTCAATTAGTCAATGCATGGCGGGAGACGAAAACTTAATTGTTTTATGAATTTGTCACCCGTTCATACCTCATAGGTCCGTTCCTTTCCTCTCAACATGGTGATATTAATTTCCTTAGGAGATATCTCCAACACTGCAACAAGGTCTTCGACACTAGCTTCTACTGACAGGGTAGCGTTTAGTCCCTCGGAAGAAACTATGATAACTATTAATGAGATGTTCCCAGGCAGACCAGCTGAAACGATACAGGTTATACCCGGTTAGTACTGTCATTTTATTTTTTTAATTTTAAACATATTGGTGCCATTTGAATAGTGCATCTGTACAGTGGTGCAGAGCATACTAGCAGTAAGGTGATTGTTTGGGGGAACCTGTGAGAATGATAATGTCAATTTGTCGAGCAACAGTGACAGAGGGCTAATTAAACAGTAAGGTACCTGTATATATTAAGGAAATAATATATATAAACTAAAAATATATACTATATAAAATATATAAAAAAATATATACTATATAATTATATACATGTATATGCCACACCTCATCCCTCAAGTTTTCTCTATTCTATGCATGTGTTTGTTGTGGTCGTTAATGTGGATGTTGGCAGACAACATATCTGTATTGCTCCCCTTAAAAGTACCCCGCACTGCATACAACGGTCCACCTCTGCGCCACAGCGGAGAAATGTGCCTGTCATTTTCGTACCTTAAGTTAGTCATCCTTAGTTGCATGCGTGTATAATAAAAATGCTGGTGTCATTTCACTGAAGTTGAGTTTACTACACAAAAGGCTGGGTTTTAATTTGTTTGTAGAACTTTAACCCGTACATTTAGTATTGGTTAATGTCGACGCACGTTTAATGAAAGCTTAAGATGAAATGCAGTGGCCACCTACAATGGTGAGAATACTTTAGGTCATCTTCATTACAAGGTCAAAATGTGTAAGACGAGACTTCCACATTACTACACCTTGCTGTAATTCGAGGTAAAAACGTTGCAAAAATTTAATTGGACTATTGCAGAAACAAGCAGCCAATCAGAAAGCCGTTTACACATCAAAGTCGACAACAAACAAGCATGACGGCGTGGCGCCACTGTCAATTAACGCGTGTGTGATGATGGCATATATGACTCTTTCTTGTTCTAGGAAAGCTCTAATCTGATTGGGTGCTGTAAAGAGAAGTCATGCAAAAGTGGCTGTTGTATACTCTAGTTAACTCAGGGGTTTCAATCTATTAAGGCAAGGTAGGAAAGGAAGAGAGGCTTAATACGATTTTTTTGTTTCAGCCTTGACTCTGAAAGATGCGGCCACCTGGCTTGTAAGTGTCTATTATTAAATACAATACGTTATTTAAACAAGGACATATTTGTCTCTATCTAGACTTCATTAAATAACACGTATTGTCTTATTAAGTCTAGATAGGGACAAATACATGTTTCAATAAATTTTATTTCTGTAGGCCTATACCTAATTTTTATTTTTCTCGAATTTATGTGTATCACACTTTATAAATACGAAGAAAAAAAAACAGTTATCTTGTCAATAACGTATGCTATGTGCAAAGAGACATTTACAAGCCAGGCGACTGTTAGCTAAACTCTCTGTGGAGTATAAATTGAACAAAACGGCGGAGAAAAGTCTCCGACATACGACTATGATTTCCACATGATGGTTTCCAGACAGACAATCTCTGACTGCTGTAGGTTTGCGACACACGGTCCGCTGTTGATTGCAATGTAGACGGAAGGATAAAACGTTTGGCTATGGCGCAGATGCCACTAGCACTACACCCAGTCGGTATACGACATTTGCACGTCACTATAAAGTCTTTTCTGTTTTTTCCAAATTTATATTTCTGAGTTGTGTCGCCGGGAATTCTACCCAGGAAGAATCGTTCTCCACTGTGTCAGATTTAACGCTATCGCCTTAGAGAAATCCCAGCGTTCTAATTGATGTACAGGTGATTCTGACCTCGAAAGAAATCGAAAAACATAAAATCAAGGTCTTTTTCGGACCGTTCGGTGATCAAGCCAAGAAATAGCATTATCCGCCATTAGGTTTTTATGTTTTGAATTGTTTGCTAAATGAACACAGCAATAAGGGAGAACTTCAAGTGTTGTTATATAATGTTATATATGACATGAGATTTCGGTATATGACGTACGGTAAGTAAAAAGCGCAAAACTATGGCAAGCCGTTTTATTTTGCTTTTATTTTACTTATGTACAATTCCTTTTCACATATGTCAACTTCTTTTTTACTTAAGTTTAAAGGATTTGCACTTATGTAAAAAACAAGTTAACATATGTAAAATAAAAATTTATTTTGCATACGTAGAATTCTTTTCAACATATGTTTCACATAGGTGAAAATCTTTTTCACATATGAGAATTTTTTTCACATATGTGAAAATCTATTTTTTACATATTTGAAATTCTTTTTCACATATGTAAAATAAAGTCATTTTTGTACATACGTGAAATTCTTTTTACTTAAGTTCAAAATGATTTTCACTGATGTGAAAAACAAGTTAACATATGTAAAATAACAATTTATTTTATATACGTTGAATTCTTTTCAACATATGTAAAATTCATTTCAACATATGTGAACTTGATTTTCATATAAGTGAAAATCTTTTTCACATATGTGAAAATCTATTTTTACAATGTGAAATTCTATGTAAAATAAAGTCATTTTTGTTAATGTTTTTTACATATGTGAAAAAGAATTCAACATATGTGTAATACTGATAGAAGTGATAAAACGGCTTGCCATACAATACTACACGAAAGTTTCGTTTTGTAAATTCAAATAAGTAATAACCGAATACTGTAAATGTAGATAGGATTGATTTTGCTAGGCGCTATGTGTCAGAGACACCTGCCAATTGTGCTGTCAGGTATTGTCTTCCCAGGCCGTCAGGTATTGTCTTCCCAGGCCGTCAGGTATTGTCTTCCCAGGCCGCCAGGTATTATCTTCCCAAGCCGTCAGGTATTGTTTTCCCAGGCAGTCAGGTATTGTCTTCCCAGGCCGTCAGGTATTGTCTTCCCAGGCTGTCAGGTATTGTCTTCCCAGGCCGTTAGGTATTGTCTTCCCAGGGCGTCAGGTATTGTCTTCCCAGGTCCTCAGGTATTGTCTTCCCAGGCCGTCAGGTATTGTCTACCAAGGCCGTCAGGTATTGTCTTCCCATGCCGTCCGGTATTGTCTTCCCAGGCCGTCAGGTATTGTCTTCCCAGGTCCTCAGGTATTGTATTCCGAGCTTTCTATCTAACACAGATTCCTATGGATCAATTCAACAGCAAAATTCATTAAAGTGCAACGTGTGGAAGAAGTTTTTCGAGATTTAATATGAAATAAATCGTGACTTTCAAATTGCCTCTTGGCTCCTTGTGATATAGTGTTGAATTTCAAACATCTAAGTATTCATATCAAATTAAACCATAAACTTAAAAGAACAAAATAAATTAAAATTTGTTAATTGTGTATACAAAATTGTTAAACAAAATATATAAGTAACAAAGAAAAAAACAATGTGTACAATCAGACTATATTTACATGGCATCTTATTGAGTGATTGACTTCTACAAATAGTGACCTAGGTTTACATAGTTATTTTGATTTTAAGACATAGGCTCACACCAGTCAACCGTTCATTTAAAACTTGTATTTATTATATAGAATCACTATTAAAACCTCTGAAATTGAAGTTGATAAAAAAGGTTCTTATCTGATTCTTACTTATATGTAACCCTATATGGACCACTTGATGGCATACACAGTGTATCCAATAAGTTACGCTTTCAATATACATTATAACTATTGGCAATATTTATTTGTTTGGTGGTTTGTTGATAGCGGTTTAATGTGGTATTAAATTATATTTCACTTATAAAACAGCAAGCCCAGTGGGTGAAGGAAACCACCATTGAAGTCACGGACAACAAACAATGAAACAGACAAGGCACCAGAAAGACATACAAATAGATTGGTGTCTTGTTGTACTGCTCTATAACAGCAGAAGGAAACTCTTTCCAGCCACCCTCATTTTGTTATACAATTGCATTGATGACGTATAAAAATATAAACAATCTACAATAATTGTCATTTAATACGTGTTACATATACTCCCTCTCGACAACCCCGCCACACCAGTTTCTTTCGTTTCAACCCGAATGGTCTTAATGGAACTATGATCAGGTGTATTTATTCAGCCATCGAAATGCCTCTCCATAGCCCTGTTTACTAACCAATGAGCACATGAAGAGCTCGGCGGGTCGACTTGGTAACTGGTCACGTGCTTTACCATCCTGTTTCAAAAAGAGAGGGGAAAACATATATTGATGCATTGTTTTACCAAAAAGCTTACCTCGAAATCCCTCCAGTCACTTTCAACTTTCGCAAAAGTTAGTCAAGGGAATGCAAATGGAATATTAATGATTAATCTATAATGTTATAAACAAATGACATTTGATTTTGTTTGTTTGTTTGTTTGATTGGGGTTTAACGCCGTACTTAAGGTTATTTCACTCACATGACGGCGTGCCAGGCACTGCCAGCCCAATGGGTGAAGGAAACCACTACCGATACTACTGGCAACAAACAAAAACAGGACAATACAAAGACTTCACAAACATGTCGGCTTCCCGTTCCTCTTTAGCTCTGAAAGCCCCAGGGCAACATGAAGCTCCCTCCAACCAAACGCCATTTGATTTTGTAACTATATATGGCTTGAATGTGTGGTGGAAGCGACAATCTACTTCATTTTCCAGTCACGAAGGCAATATAACGATAGTCAAACTTAAATAGGCATATTGTCCAGGGAAGATCTGCCTTTTAATCTTTGAAAATCTCTTGTACAGTTGGTATATGTCAATAAAAGCCTTAAAACGCAAAAACGAAAAGTAAATTAAAAAAGTGTTAATTTCGCAAAATATCAAAATATTTTACAGAAAACTACAATATTGTTCGAAGAACTGTGCAATTCCCAAGATGAAAATTGAATGCAATAGCTACCTTTCCAGTGAGAAACATATTCAGCCCAAAGAAGTCCACCATCTGTGATCTATTTGTTGCTAGTTTTTTGTCTATCTTATTTCCAAAGATAAGAACTGGACATTGACTAATATCCTCGTCTGATAACAAACTCTGTAAGAAAAACAGTATATCACTCGTTTGTACTTTCAGTAGAATGATTAGTGCGCATGCTACAAAGCATTATATATTTTTGCCACAATGATTAATAGTATATTGTATCTCCTCGCCAGTTTTCGGTTTTACTCAATCCTTCATTTTAGGTCCAGATAAAAATACGTTATTTTTTCTTGATACACATATACAATAACTTTGCTCTGTTAAGCTAAGTGGGATTCAACTTTGTAAATATCACAAGTACCGTTAGGCTATCTTACATTCAGGAAATTTAGGCTTTTGTTTTAATTTAAATTTAATAATATCAATATAGTTTTTACTTCGCGTATTCAAAACTGACTAATCTTACCTAACATTATTGTTTGCCGTGTCAGTATAGCAGGTGCTATATAATGACGGTACCTGGATCTAGCATGTGCTATATAATGACGGTACCTGGATCTAGCAGGTGCTATATAATGACGGTACCTGGATCTAGCATGTGCTATATAATGCCGGTACCGGCATCCAGCATGTGCTATATAATGCCGGTACCTGGATCTATCATGTGCTATATAATGACGGTACCTGGATCTAGCAGGTGCTATATAATGCCGGTACCTGGATCAAGCATGTGCTTTATAATGACGGTACCTGCATCCAGCATGTGCTATATAATGACGGTACCTGGATCTAGCATGTGCTTTATAATGACGGTACCTGGATCTAACAGGTGCTATATAATGCCGGTACCTGGACCAAGCATGTGCTATATAATGACGGTACCTGGATCTAGCATAAGCTATATAATAACGGTACTTGGATCTAGCAGGTGCTATATAATCACGGTACCTGGATCTAACAGGTGCTATATAATACCGGTACTGGATCTAGTTTACCGGCATTAGGCCTACTAAAGCAAACAAGTACATTTTCGTTTTACTACGTTATTAAAGTCAAGCCTTTGCAATATTATCTAGATTATATACACATCTATCCCTAAAATGTCCATTTTTAAAGTTGTACAAAAAAATTTACCGAGCAAGTAATGAACGGAAGGGAGACAACTCACATGTAATTCCGCCTTGGATTCTTGGAACTGCTCCTGATCTGCTGCGTCTATCACAAATACAACAGCATCTACGGCTGGGAGATAATCCCTCCAAACACGTCGAGCTGTGGAATATATACCAATACAACCATTGAGAAGCTTCACAGTGAAATGATTGTTTAGCCTTGACAATGATTAGAAAACAAACAGATATATTGAATTACCATATGCAACCATCTTTTACGTTTGACTCGAACCTATAGGCCTATACTCTATGTTAAACCTACAGACTTATATAACAGTCTGACAGAAATAGGCTGATGCTATTGGGTAATCTGGATATTATCTCTCCAATGATAAATCACACTCACTTAAGCGGGTCTAAGGGAAGTCGTTTTGTGAAAAGATTTAATTCACAAACGGACGGATGTTTATTGTTACTGAAGACATTGACAATGAGTATAAAAAAGCAAAACGGTTTGTGATATGACGTAACGTAACGTAACGTAACGTAAATAATAATTTAATAACTGAGCCGTTAAAATTTATTTATTTCGTTGTCAATTTATGTATTGTTCATATATTTACAAATTTACTACTTGTTTGCATTTTTAACAAAGGCAAAATATAATTAGCTACCTTGTAAATGTCCACCGAGATCATACACTGTGAAGGTCACATCGCCCATTTTCATCTCAGTTGATCCTAAACAGTGGTAAAAATCAATATCAAACGATCTGAAGGGTTGCATTGCTGTATGATTGGTTGGTTGATTGATTGCATTGCTGTATGATTGGTTGGTTGATTGATTAGTTAATTTATTGATTTATTGATGGATGGATGGATGGATGGATGGATGGATGGATGGATGGATGGATGGATGGATGGATGGATGGATGGA
>JAQQZZ010075390.1:0-20594 GCA_030265115.1 Mopalia vespertina
ATTTCGAGATTATCCTGTCAACAGTTAAACAGTGATTAAACAGAATACCAAATATCATGTTCTTATCTTCATTCATTCGAACATGGCATCACTGCTGATGATACACAGTTACTTTATTCCAGTAGTATACTTTGGTTATCTAACTCAAAATAGTACAGACTTGGTTAGTTTTATCACCTACCTATGGTACTGTCGATAGTTAGTGGACCCCAAAGCTTATCACTGTTTATAAGAAGACTGATGTCTTTCGTATAGTTCTCATATACACTGAATGCTTTACCCTCGATATTCCTTTTCAGCGCTCTTACTTTCTCCCTAGCCGGGAAATGTGCCAATCCGGCTATTATCGGTCTATGTACCCAATCTTTTCGGACACCAAGTCTGCGTACGCGCTGAAATTGTAACGAATCGCTTTATGAGTTTGACATTTCCATCCGCTTTTCAATAAATTCTCGCAATAGACTCTCGCTGTTCTCTTGTAATGTCTTTTTAATGCATCAGAGAATTAAATAACAGCGTCTGGAGCGGTCCTCCAAGTCGATAACCCACGACTGAAATATATGATATATAAAAAAAACATGTAAACATGTTCACGCCACGGCTTAGCGGAAATACCGCTGAATGTTGTGTAAAACCCTAATCAATTAATTATTATATCGATAAATCAGAAATGTTTATTTCTTCCGCCGTAATTTCTCCTAAATAAGGTCACCTTAACTGAGCGTCAGTTTCCTTGGTCTATCTGTTTGAAAAACGCAGCGACACTTTCTGAACGAGAAATGTGGCAGTGAACAAAAGTAAGATTTCCTCAGTATCCTTGACGAGCCATATTAAGCTTTACAAACCAACAAATCGATTTAAAATTTGTATTCATTCAATATACTAAAATCGGAATGATATTTGCCAAAACGATTAATTTCCCAAGTGTCCACTTTCCAATCCTTACAGGTTTGCTAGTTGTTAACGTTTCATGTTAAAATAATGTCCAAAATTGGATTAAATGTCGCACGTTGGTCTCAAGAGACTGATCTTCTTCTAGTCTTTGTTTGGTCTGAAAATTGGTTACTTTTGACCGTCGGTTAAAAATTTCCCGCACAAAATTGTCGGCTTCAAATTATGTCGCATAAAATTGGATTTTTGAGCCGTCCAAAGTTGTTTCTTGATGAAAATAATAAAAATTATATGATGTATGATAGAAAGCACCGCAAACCGAAGACTTATTTGACCTCTTAATTTACTGCTTTGCCACTAAATATTACAGTGACACAAATAAGCGCATTTATAAAATGATATTAGATTATGAATTATAGTTATTGCAGGTATGGTTGTCAACTGTAATAACAAAAAAACTGAAAATATTTGTTTTGCCTCGAAATCAGATGCAAGAAAAGCTTTGGGGACAAATCTTAAAAGTTAATGTAACTGAAACCACATCGTTTTTCTATCATAGTTTATAGCACTATTTGAAAGACGTTTCTTGAAAATGATAACTTTCCAAATATCATCATCATACAGCATCGTAACACACAAGCTACGAAAATAAACAGCTAACTGGAGCAATCATGGCCATACTAACAATGTGCCTCAAAACACCTGGTCTGTAGAGGTCCAGAGTTTACGCTTGTTGTACACAGATGCCCTGATGGACGACGTTAGGCTGGTATTTCCGTTTTTAGTTTCTGTTGTGGCGTTTATGTTGAGTGTACGAGGATGTAAATTGTTGACACTGTTAAAATAATTAGATCTGAAGTTTATTATTAAAATCATAACCTGAATGGCAGAACTATATTTGTCTGAAAAAAGAGGATTTTTTAGCTTAAATATTATATCGAAATTAAACATTAGTTGAAGGCACGTCTTCTTCAACTGTTGTTGATTTCCTACTTCTAGATGGTCTGTCCTGTTGATCTGCTACCCTCAGAGGTAAGAGGCAACACGAACCGGATATATTTGTGATGTCTGACTGCGATGGTACTTTTAACAGTAGACAGCAACACAACTAATAGGTGAGATTTCACAAGTACCCTCTGTGTTGGAAATTTCGTCTTCTTTTATAGCCTCGAATCTATTTTATGTACATAATAACATAATGTCACGATTTAATATACAACTGGAGAAGTCCCATAAATAACATAATATCGCTCATTTTAGCATACGCCGGAAGTATATTTTCTGGTTTGCTGAGAGTACTTCGCCCCTCCGGCCATTTGGGGCAGTATGTGCCAAGCCGTCAAACGTCTTGACTTAATATTAGAGAAACATGACGTTTTGTTTTGGACAATCAATCTAAACATTTCAACCAAAATAACTTAAACGCTATGTTCCCAATTAATGTGTGCACATTGTATCAAAATTCTCATTTACTCTGTGTGAATTTATATAATGCTAGTTGCTCAATTGGCAAACTGGTTAGTCATTATAAGTAGCACATTTCTTGAGGAATATCTTCATATTCGATCTTTTCTCTTGGGTGTTTCTATGATTTGTTTCTGTTTGTGAGAATGCAATACCGAATATGGAAACAATATTCAATGTTAAATCATTTTTTTCCACTTTCACATTATTTGAGGTATCGCATCTAGTTTTTTTGTTACCGCTTGTATAAAAATCAAACATATGCATGTAGATGGAAACGCACCGTTTGTCTTCACCAGACATACTCTATCAATCACGCACGCTTAGAGTATCATATAAAGATAAAAAGCTTAGCTGGATTCGTCACCCAGGATGTTGACGGCCATCGGTATGAAGACAACTCCTAATCTGCTATAGAGCAAAACATATGAATAACATTTGACTCTATACCTAACTTCCATGCACCATGTACAGAAAGCAGTTATCTGCAGTGATTTGTTGTTTTGCAGTTTAGCTAGCAACATCTTTAAGGTCATTCAACCAGCAAACTTGAGGCATCTGAGCAAGTACATGTACAAAGGTCTAGAAACCAATACAGCATGAAGTGTGTATCACTGGAAGCACAGTTGTAGACAGGGAAGCAAATGCAGCCCTTTGCAAGACCATTGTATTAATATTATAAACGTCTTAAGCCTTAGATGTCTACATCCATGCTTTAATGTTGACAGAGTGTATGGACCAAGGAAATCCATAAAAAAAAATCCTCGACATACACCTTGCATTTGGACCAATTCTGTATTCTTATTGAATGTCTCAAATGGATCAAAAGTTGGGTCTTACAAGATTGCGTACAGACAGTCACCTCACGAACCCCCCTCTAATTACGTGTTAGAATTTTAAGATTTCTACACGTTGCATTGATTCATCATTTGTGCAGATACAGTTAAACAGTGACATCTTTGTGCTAGAATTGGATTACAGGTTGCTTTATCCAGCATTGTTTATGTTGCATTATCTCATATTTGTTTGACTTTTCCTTTTGCATGAATGAGAAAATTGTTTGCTTACATATTATCCTTGTATCCCCAACACTTTAATGCAGCTTATTGGAGACCCTAATAGTTAATAGGGTCAAAACATTGTAATAGTTTTGGCCCAGTTATCACTTTGTTTACATACTGAATTTGCTAGAAGCTATAGTGACCCACTTTTCACTGGTCAGTCACTGTTTATTTACTTTCATTGTTCTAGTAGTTTCTCTGACCCTGGAATTATTGTTTTGAAATCTGTTGATTAGGTAAAATTAGGTTTTCCAGAGCGTTCTATGTGATGCTATTCTAAAATTGTATCTGGAAACTTCTGCACCTCCCTATATAAGTGAGATAGATTGTATGATTTTTTATCTGTCACAAGGCAGTCACGACTCAGTATAAAGAGTGATCAGCCAACCCAGCCAACAGATATAGAGATACTGATGAAAAAACAAACTGATCAAATAGTTATATATTGTAATGCATTAGGAAAGTGTTTTTGTTTCATTGAATTCTGAACCTAGCCTGGATATCTCTGCGAGGAAATTAATACCGGATCTGGAAATACCCGTCACGGACTTTATAATAATTTATCCACAAATGGACAATTAACAGACACCTGTGACTTTGAGAATATGGTGATCACCCTAGTGTGGATATAATCAGAACAATTCCGCCTTTATGCCTTGGAACTGTGTATCTAAGTTTTAATTGCTGTATTGACCGGTTTATGAAGTCGACAAACTTGGACACAACTGTAAGGCAGGTTTATACGCTGATCCATGTATGCTATATGTAAGTTACTTTATATATGCCTAATATTTTCTTTGTCTGTTATCTTCAATTGTATTTCTGCCATTGTATTTCTGTATATTACTGCTATTGTTTTTTTAAATAAAAATTGTACATAAATACAATCGCTGGTCGTTTTCTTTCTGTTTGGTTTCAACCGTAACAATGGGTATCAATCACTGAAAGTGGGCATGTTTTGAAGGGGACTATTCACTGACTGGGGAAATGTTGGAACTATTGACATACTTGCGGTTTGTTGATTATATGGTATATTACCTTAATATTAAGTTAAACTATTAAAAAACTTTTCAATTAAAATAGGGCACCGCTCATGGGATGCAAGATACTCCCGCTGCAAGTTGTTGGTTTGGCACCAGCAATAAGGCAGAAAGTTGTTTTATTTCCTCCAAAGGGGCAGGAACTTGTTAGCTTTGCCACCTCCAATGGAGTAACAAATTTATACTTTCCCACCTCAAGTGGAGTGGGGAAGTAGTAAAGATGGAAGTGATGGAAGTTTGATATTCTCAGTATTATGGACAATGGTGACCTCGACCAATGATCTTGGGTTTCAGTCAGGATACACCCACTAGACATAAGGAACATTTGTGAAAAGCATTAGCATCTGCAAAATTTTCGCCTCGACAAGGTTCTCACTGTTATGGACAATGGTGACCTTGACTCAATGACCCTGGATATAGGTCATGGCACATCCCCTAGTCATAAGGAACATTTGAGCAAAGTATAAGCTTCTTCAAAGTTTTCGTTTAAAATTTATGGCCCGGACAAGGTTTTTAGTATTATGGACAATGGTGACATTGACCTTCACTCAATGACCTTGGATATAGGTCATGACACACCCCCTGGTCATAAGGAACATTTGTGCAAAGTATAGGCTACTTCAAATTTTCGTTTAAAAGTTATGGCCCGGACAAGGTGTTTAGTATTATAGACAATGGTGACCTTGCCCTAAAGACCTTGTATATAGGTCATGACACACACCCTAGTCATAAGGAACATTTGTGCAAAATATAAGGTTCTTCAAAGTTTTCGTTTAAAAGTTATGGCCCGGACAAGGTGATGTGGACAGACGGACAGACAGACAAACAGTGTCATAACATAATACGGCCCTCTGGCTAAGGGCAGTTTGTTTAAGAATGTGGCAATGCTGTCTTAACTTAGCACTGGAGGAAAATTAACTTTCCAACATTATTTAAATCCTTCACATCTTGCTTGTGCTAGTGTCAATAATTGCTGGAATACACTGCCGTCATATAAGTGAAATATCCTTAAGCACGGCGTAAAACATCAATCAATCAATCGAAAGCAGGCGTATAAAAAGTTGATCTTGTCTGTATTTGTAACCAGGTTGTGTTAGGTAGGAGACCAATACATTCAGAATCATGTAACAAATAATGTGCCGGACTTTGTGGACCATAAGGTGGGTTAAGGACTGACCAGTCGTCCACAACAAGTTATTTGGATGAAAACGAGCTGAGGTACATAATATTTGTTTTGGGTAACTGGCATTTTGCTTCGGTCGATTTAACATTTTTTGGTTGAATGGCCATTCGCTTGTAACCTTTTGTGGCTGACTGGTCTCTCCATGCCATATGCCCACAAGTCTCCTATATTATTTGTTAAATAATGTATATTATAGTGTCAGACATTAACGCGACTGGCATCACGACTGTTACGACGTCAGAGGACCGCGTGCTATGCCCCCTTTTTGCATTACAAGAATCTCATTGCAATGACTTTCTTTAGATGAAATATAAGAACATACAAAGAAGTTTCGAATTTTAGCTACAATAAGATTTCGTCGTGAATTATATTCACATTCGGCGCAAAGAAAACGTTGTCCAATATATCATAAAATCTTTCATAAATGTATACATTAACGGTTTCGGTTCTGTGTCATCTCTTTTCGCAACCCTTATTACAGAAGATAATATAGAAGTGTTTTATAACAAGGTACTTATTTTAAGCATTGTCTCTAATTGCCACACAGGCGAGATTTACAGATGATACAAAGTAATAAATGCAGTTAATAAAGGATAAATCAATCCGTGATCTTACAATCTTTGATTATAATTCAAAACGTCAGCATTATTTAAAACTATTTAATCAATGAAAATACTTTTGTTGCCATAAATTGATCTGTTCCTATGGGAACTCATTTTAAAGGAAACCGTCTCCATTTACGATCCTTTTGTCCACTGTTAATCAAGGTGACACCAAAGTGTGTAATTTGTGACAGCGTATACGATATCAAACACATATTGACGGACTGTGTGGAAAGTTCTAGACATTTAACACTATGAAGGACTTGTGTGACATTATTGCTGACGATGCGGTCATCAGGTTCCGGAAACGGATCGGTGTGTATCATAAATTAGTTTTTTAAAGATTGTAACCGATTATAATTGACAGTTTTAACTTTTAGATCTTTAATGAAACGTTTAATATATTGACATATGTAAACATGTTAAAACTTATGTTCCATTTATTTCTCTTTTATATGTTTGATGCAAAGAGTGCTACAGATTGGAATTATCTTTAAATAAACCCGATATAATTAAACAGACAATATGTACACACAACAGCGTAGCTGAAAGATAGCTGAATGTTGCTTAAAACAGCAATTAATTAATTAATAAATAAATATAAAGCGTACGCCCTAGCTAGCATGCGCCTCTGTTCTACAGATCGTTTCTGTTACAATGTGTGAAAAAACTATCAGTAATGGCTAACAAAGAATTTTGAATTCCGCATAAACGGAAGCACGTCTTGTAGTGCTCTCAGTGGCTGCTAAAAGTATATGTACAATCAAGAAGTTTAAACCAACTCCTCAGATTTTGTGGAAAAAAAAATCATTAATACGCACTGTATAATTCACAATTTCAATCAGTGTCTGGTAGAACTTCTGCCATCTAATTAGCAAGATTACTGAGCAACACATGACCATACAACGGGATGTGAAGATTCTCGAGTGTTTTGGAAGACTGCGGAAGAAAGATGACAATAACACATTATAAATGAATTAACCATATTAATCATAGTAGTGTATCGGCTGATCTGTGTCGCGGTCACAAAAAAGTTATATCCAAAAATAGGATGTGGAAGTCGTAGAATTGTTCTATCATGACATGTCAGTTACCTAAATCGGGTGTAAGTTTTCAGAAAATATTTACAAGAAATCAAACCGTCACGTGGATGTCGATTAATTAAACTCGACGAATCGTCTTAGGTTCTTGACAAGTTGCTATGTTTTTAGAGATTTCTTGTGGGTTAAGGGTGAAAACATTGTTATGGTATCGGAAGTAATGGACAAATTTACACACACATTTTAGGGTTTAAGTTAACCGAGCTTTGAAAGTGTAATATTAAGAAATCAAAATAAAAGAGTTTATGAGCTAAAAATAATGATCAGATAAATCCGTTATCAGTTATCTGATATAAAGAGGATTATACAAAACGATTTTTTGATTATAACCCCTCCTCCAAATAAAAAAAACATCGACAAACAAACAAACACAGTATATCAGCCATACGATCAACCTTAACGTTTTCTGAGTATGAGAATTTTTCCTATCAACTTTTACCAGTTCTTCGTATTTATGATAGAATTGATCGATGAAAATCGTACTTGTGAATTCAACAGAAATTGTATATTCACCAAGCATTGAAACTTGACAAATGTGGAAAATGTGTTAGATTTAAACTAGACAGGTTATAACTACATATTCGATCAATGCTTAATATACCTTGCTGACAGTTAGCAACATCACCTCACTCCCTTAAGTCCCAAAATGTGTCTATAGAATGATCACACACCTGGGATTGTTAACATCTAAGATAGTTTATGTCTAGAACTATCTATCCACATGTGCCTCTTTCGTCACCTGTTTTTATTTATTCTGCAGTGTTATTACATTTGCCAAATGGGTTCTTTAACGCTGTATGTCGGATAAAACAAGCTCGATTAAGCTTTATTCCCTAACCGTATATTTCTATATACATCAAATAAAAGAGTAACTGTGTATGAACATATTGATCTAAGCCAATATGTTTTACTGTAGCAATATCTATTTTTGTCATCGGGATGTTTTTGGGAACTCGTTAAGATAACTTGAAAGGACAGCATCGGAAATGGGGTGAAAAGGATGGGCTTCAAACATCACAAATATCATGTAATCGGTATGTCCTTCGTGTAAGACAAAACGTGAATCTTTAGTTCTGGGCTACCCTTACACCTAACCCAAACAAATACCCTAAACCTAGCCCTAACAATAACCCTAAACCTAACAATAACCGTAAGTCTAACCATAACAAAGACCCTAAACCTAACAAATACACCAAACCTAACAATAACCCTAAATCTAACAATAACCCTAAATCTAACGATAACCCTAAACCTAACAATATCCCTAAACCTAACCATAACCCTAACAATAACCCTATAGCTAACGATAACCCTCAATCTAACAATAACCCTAAATCTAACGATAACCCTAAACCTAACAAATACACCAAACCTAACAATAACCCTAAATGTAACGATAACCCTAAATCTAACAATAACCCTAAATCTAACGATAACCCTAAACCTAACAATCTCCCTAAACCTAACCATAACCCTAACAATAACCCTATAGCTAACCATAACCCTTAACTACCCATAACCCTAAACATAACACTTATATTGACGTCATATCTTGACTTATATGACGCAATGATTTTCAGAAACAGCGTTTAGCACATATAGAAGAGGGCGTTTTCGTTGTACTGACACTGTTATTGCAACACAGAGAAGATTCGTAAGAGCAGTCTCGTTCTGAGAGGTGTTGAAACAATTAGACTTTGAATAGCCCGTTGGACAGTTTTGTACATGTGTCAGCCCAGTCTGTAATATGCTTCTTGTAACCATTTTGAAATCGTAAAACCACAGCTGGAAAAATAGTGGCCTTATCGTCAAGACATTTTTTTTTTACAATCTGATGAAAAATGATCTACTGCATAGCGACGTTATATCATGACAAACCTTACCGAGGATTTTGTCAATAAATTGTATTATACATATTACAGCATCAGACGTTAACACGTCTGGTTTTTTGGCGAATCTAACCAGTTTGTAGACTAATTTTAGGGATCGTCCGGTTCTGTGTGCAACATCTGTTCTTCGTTCAGCTAATCGATACGGATGGCTATGTCTGGTATTTGATACAGTTCCAAAATTCGACATGGTCGTTAAATAATCAAGAAAACAGTTAGAAAAGGTGTGTTGGGGGCAACAATGTACTAACCTCCACAACCCATGTTCTACGTTATCTTAATAACGGTTTCTTAAATAGTGTTCAATGGAGTTTGCAATCTGGAGTAAAACAAATTATATCTGAAAAAAACATTTGGAAATATCAGAAAACAAAAAAAGTTTTGTGTCGTCAGCTTTGGGTCATAAACAATCTGAATAGTTCAAAGTTTCTTTTTTCTGTATTATAAATGTCTATCCGCAATTTTCTCTTTGGCGGCAGGCAAATTGCCACTATCGATCTGAAGGAAATATATTTAAAAATTTAAAAGATATTCAGAAAGCCTTATCAAACTTTCAGTTAAATGTATAATATGTTACTAGTTTAAATAAGGAAGAAGTGTGCCTAGATATAGGTGCTTATCAAGAACAAGATCACTTATAATCAAATCCCAGGCCTTTGATCCCGTTGTGCCAAGAATGTGTTCCCTTGAATCATTTCTAATACGTATCCTGTTACATATCAGTACGAGAATGTGTTTAAAAGTTTTTGGCAATATATATATATATATATGTGTAGAAATACCATGTCATAGCTACCTTATGTTCTGCATTTATAATCATTCAGGATTTTTATTAATGTTGAACATATATGCTCAATTTCACTTTGATCTTAGTAAACACCAGACATATAGAGATTATTCAACAAACCTCTAAATCTCTTCATTACTGGGATCTATTAATATAACTTAGCCAAGATTTGGAGGAGAGTGATTTTCTATTTTTATAGTGGGGAGTGGAACTTGTTCAAATTCATTTGGCTTTTTTGGTGAAATTTGATCTTTTATTTCGATCATTGTAAGTAACAGGCGACGGACACGAGCTTGTTACGTAGTTAAATAATTTTGTACTTTAAAATCATGTGAATGTATATCGGCCACTGGTTGTATGCAACAGTTTCAGATGGCAATGTTCTGTAGCATGTTTGCCACACACGTGGCGATAAGTCGACGACAAATTGCAGATTGCAATCTTGCTTCCAACTGGGTGACGCAGACGGGCTTTAACTTGAACCACTGGTTGTCTGCTATTGTCTACGAAAGTTTTTTCATGTCCATAGCAAAGGTGAATTTTTCACATAGAATTTCGCTCGATTACTGTCTTTCGAATGACAGTCAATTTGACGGCTTATCATGTCAACGTGCAGTTAATTTTATTTATTTATAATTGCTGTAAAGCGAATGAGTATCTCGACTCCCTAAACTGTTCGATTCTGGGTTAAGACAAAAACAAATAATACAGTAGTAGACTTCTTCAGCATTGACAATCTTACGACAGAAAATAAAAGAATAAAACAAAACTAATAGTCCCTAAGATTATTTTGTAAGAATTTTAGTGATGTGGTGGGTTTTTACTTATTTATCTGATAGCATATTTTTCTTTACAGATTGATTTATATTGTTTTACAAGTTGCTGGTCTTGTCTTGTCTTATGAGTTCCAGTGAGATAATCTGAGACAGCAACTGTGTCTCTTCTTCATTTTTCCAGGTTCCCTTTTAAGCTTCACAAAACATTGTTTTATGAAACAATGTAATACATGTAATCATCTGGACACACGTTAATCTAAAGAGTAACAGGTAATATCTATAAGCACAGACGCCTAGATATTGAACATAATGCCCTAGCGACCGTACGTTAATGAGTGTTTTATGGATAATTTGATAAGAGTCAGTTGAGATGAACCAAATCCACACAAACAACAAACTAAACGACCTTTTTCCATCATTAATATCGTCCAATTCCAATGATTCCACGAGCTCACCTTCTTGATCTTTCTTGAGTTTATTCACATCCACCCAGTCTACCAATGAACCACGTTGTCTGATATGATACAGACAGTAATGGCGATCGGGTGAGACAAATTGGACTGTTTATTACTTGTGTTGTAATAATGATATGGCTATGTCATATCGCCACATCTGTATACAATTGGTACGTTATGAGAATAGATGACAGCAGTTCGTATGCCAAACGAATTATTATATAGGAAGATTATTATGTCGGCAACTAACATCGTAGTTATTGCAATAAATCAATAACTTTGGACAAGCTGACTACTCAGTAAAGACGAGAAAAAACGGTTTAATAAGTGGAGATGTTTGTCGGATATGATGTGAATAAACTGGTGACTAGACATATATTGAATCGGACAGCCAGACACACAAAACACAATTAACAGACCATATTTTGATAGTTTGAACGGAATTAGAGATATTAGACACAAAACGTCTGGCACCAATGAAAGTGTTTCCCAAAATCCCGAAAATGTGATTTGTAAGAATCGTTCGTCACATCTTTCCTTTTGCACCCTAGCACAGACTGAACTCTTAACAAAAAGAAAGCAATTTACTTGTTTCAGGTCTCCCAAAAATCGTCAGAAAATTTGTGTATAAAAATCGTCTGATAATTTGTTGATCATAAATGCTCACTACAACGAAATCCGGATAGACAATGATACGTTGCACCAATAAAAGGAATCGATAAACATCCAGTCGTGATTGAAGAAATACACTATAGATATGTTAGCTGAGATTGTTGTGGTTGTGTCTTCGATGATCCAGTGTAGAGTATTAAACGATATAGTCACATTATTTACTGTTTGATTGGGCTTTTCACCGAACTTAATGTTATTTCACTTGTATAACGGCGTGCCACCAAATAGGTGATGGAACTCATCCTCGACGCCACTGATACATATATAATATCAGTTATGAAGTAACTATATATAGTGACTATATGTATCACTAGTTCTGTAGTGCATGTACTTCTCGTATATGTGACGTGTTTGTCGAATATTGTGAGATTTTGTCGGCACAGCTGGGTTTAATAATATTTACCTTTAAAATACAGTTTATGATGTAATAAGCGGATAGGCATAAGCTCATTCGGACCGTTTAATTCAGTAACGTCGTCATGGCAACAGTCAATACTTAGCACAAGATGTGGGGATTCCCGGCGGTTAAATCTTGTCTGTCTATTGGTGGACATTGGGATCAGCGAAACTAAATAAATAGTCCCTAACGTTTTTTTTAGAGTAAGCTAGTTCTACAAGTCACTATTACTCCCAAAATAGATGTTAAATCGAACGGGTTAATAATGAGCTTCATATAGTGAAGTGATCTGAAGGTTGTTTTTTATATAACGTTTACCTTAATTTCACCAGTGATTAAACAAGCTAAACATCACGTTTGTCATCGGGATTTTTATTTACGATAAAAAATTGTAAATCGGAAGAAAATATACGAAAAGGTCACATATCGAATAAGCATCCAGAGTATAAAAAAAAGATAAGTTCGTTTGAGACAATTGTGAACGTCACGAAAGACGGTTAAGTCGCGAAAAATTATATTAGCATTGTCTGGGACGAAATCGGACACGATTTAAGGAGATCGTTCGCTTGACTTCACTGCCTTATTCCGTATCTTACTGTTGTCATGTTGTGTTGGTAACTGGTTTTCATCCTTTAGATGCGATGGCTACTGAATTTGACAAATTCACTAAAATGTTACTGGCAATGTGATCAGCTTTCACACAATTCTGCCCCTGAAGTGATTTTCTTCTGTATTACTGGTCTACTCATTTACGTATTGATTATTGCGATACGTTCACTCTAGTGCAATTGTTTGTAGATTTTCTCAAAGCTCTGGTCAGTGAAAAGTCTCAGTAAAGAACTGGCAACACTTCAAGGGTACTCGTTTTTAGTTTTTTAAACTATATTTTATAGACAAAAACATTAACACAGCAGAAAAAGGTGATTTTAAGAAAATGTAGTTGTGATAGATTTACTTAATGCGATCTATAAGCATCGATTTACTTAATGTATTTTATACTGATGGTTCAGGTGATGTACCTTCTTCCATGGCTTTGGTTGCCATTATCTTAGGTTCATCGGATGATGACGATGCTAAGGGGTAAGAAGAGGCCGACCTGTTGTGGTATGCGCGTGAAATAACCTTAAATACTTCGTAAAACCCAAACGAAAACAAACATTATAGTGGTAGACTTCTTCTGAACAGAGGATTGTACGACAAACAACTCTGCAAAAGGACACTTACAAAAAATAATTTTAGTTGTGTGATTGGGGTTTTCTTCGAACTGTGTTTTAGCTATAGATCTGCTGTCTTTCTAAATTAAAATTCGATTCATATTATTCCACAATTTACCGTTTTCGTATTGTCTCATGAGTTCCATTGAAAGAGTCTGATACCCCAACATTACCTCTTTTTATCTCTTCATTTCTAGGTGGAACAATTGAGAATTGACCCATAAGAGGCAATGATGCAAATAAGCTGTTACACTGGATATAATCGGAGCCAAGTACCCTTCTAAACTGGATCATGGTTCAGACAATGTATTTTTGCAAGTCTCATTTTTATTCAGTAATCATCTGGACACCCGTTAATATAAACATTAACAGGTACTATCTTTACACAGAGGCCTAGATACTGAACGTAATACATACCCCTAGCGACCGAACGTTTAGGAAATGTATCGCCAATTTAATAGAATGTCAATTGAGATGAACAAAATCCACAAAAATAACAAACTAAACGACCTTTTGTCAGCATTATTATTGTCCAATTCCAAGGATTCCACCAGCTCAACTTCTTGATCTTTCTTGAGTTTATTCACATCCACCCAGTCTACCTATAAATTACATTGTCTGATTTGATACAGACAGTAATGGCATCGGGCAGACAAATTGGACTGTTTATCACTTGTGTTGTAATAATGATATGGTTGGGTCATATCGCCACATCTTTATACAATTGGTACGTTTTGAGAATAGACAATTTGTGAACAGACAACAGGTCGTATGCCAAGTAACCTATTATATGATGATTCTTTTGTCGGCAACCAATATCGTAGTCATTGCAATAAGTCAATAATTTGGGCAAGCTTACTGTTCAGTAAAGGCGGCAAGAGAAGGTTAAAGTGGAGTTGTTTGTCGGATATGATGTGAATAAATTGGTGACCAGACATTTATTGAATCGGACAGCCAGACACCAAAAATAATTAACAGACCATATTTGTTTGGACCGTAGTGGAGACATTGTACACTGAAAGTAAGGCATCTAAGAAACTGTTATCCCAAAATAATGGAAATACTTTTAAAACAATGATCGAACTTGCAATATGCTTGTAAGTGAATTAGGCTATTTATATTAGAGAGGGTTTCTGAGATCAGCTCATTGAATAAATGTTTGTATTAAGACACCATAGTATGTATTTAATTGTGGCTGGAACCTGCCTTTCCGGATGACTTCTATCACCCACCTAGTTGTAAGGCTGGATCAGTTTAAGTTCATAGTACCGAAACGTTTCAGTCTGTGTCATATTGGCCATAATGTGGTTATTTTCGTTTAGTTGATGTGTTGTCCCCTGATCCTATATGGAATGGTCAATAGGTCTGCCCAATGTAATGTCCTTTTGCATGACCTGGTTACTTAAATACAACGTACACACTTTTACCTGATATAACCATGTAAGAATCAAGCTATCACCTCCCTTGTATCCCAACGCAAGCCGTATTATAAACTATTACTATACAATGTGATTGTATTGCCTTTCAAAAATCGTCTAAAAATTTGTTTATATATAACTGTTTGTCATCTGTGTATCATACATGCTTGTCGATGTCCAAATAGACATTTAAATGTTGCACCGATAACTATGCAAAAGTTGTAATCCATAAAGCATTGTAATGTGTTTATTGATTTTTTCTTCTAAATGCATCTGAAATGCCCTGATGTCTCAATGACTTTTATTTGTAGAGTCAGTTACCTAATGAAACCTCCACAAGTCAGGATTACTCCCAAAATTGATGTTAAATTGCCAGCGATAATAATTAGGTCAATAGTAATGTCGGTCTGAAGATTGTTAGTTTGTATAATGTTTTAGCTGAAGTGCCAGTGGCTATACAGCACCGTTGTCACAAGGACTTCATTGACTATTAAAAACCCAGACTAAATTAAAAAACGGAATAAAATATATAAAAAGCTCACACATCGATAAAGAAACGAGTTTATAAAAAGACTAGTTTGTTTGAGGCAATTGTGAACGTGTTGGACGACGATTAAGGCGAAAATAATTATATTAGCAGTGTCTGGGATGAAATCGGACTAGGTTTAAGGAGACCCTTCGCCTTATTTCAACTGCCGAATTCGTCTCTCGCTGTTCCCATGTTGTGTTTGGTAAATGTGTTTCAGCCTTTAATATATGGGATGGCTGGTTGAAGTGAACAAAATATTTCAGGTTTCAAATAATTCTGTCTTAGAACTGTCTCTCTGTGGTGATTGACATCTGTGTGAATAATCTACCCCCTTTCGATGTTAATGATTGCAATACGTTCCCTCTAGTGGGATTGTTTGTAGATTTCCTCCAAGCCCACTTAACTGAAACTTCTTCCTGAAGAACAGCCAACACTTCAACGGTACTCATGTTTCGTTATTTTTGCTATACTGTTCGGACAAAATCCTGTAAACATCAGGGTTACTTGACAACTCAATCTTATTTTCGCGAGACTAAGAGAACTCTCGTACGCCATACCAGGCTATCGTGCATTAATTTACGCCAATATTTGGGACGACACTTGCCACGGATCAGCAAATAAAAGAAGTTCACAACAAGATGGCCCGGGTGTATCTTGCCACACATCTGCGTCCGGGTCCGTGACTTCTTACAAAAGATTTTCCACTGGCGACACTTTTTGTCGCACACAGAGAGCGATTCTGAGTCGGCGGTTCTTCCAAAGTCAGCTGACATTTACACCACGTGACTAACACTTGGTATTATTTTTTTAAACGACTTTTATTGAAAACTGCGTAGAAATTTTACCTTCGATTTCGATCATTAAAGGCACAGGCGATGGAGCTAGTTTATTATACGTGCGTCAACATTTTTTAAATTTAAATCATGCTACTGCGTCTCTGTTACTGATTGGATGCACAACTTCCGGCTGCGATTTTCTGTCGCATAGCTGCTGCACACGAGGAGATTAGTTGCCGACAGTCGCCAACGAGTTGCAAGATATCAAACAAATTTGATCCCTTGCGACTAGTCGCCTACAATGTCTAGTCGCGTCACAAACCTGCCGCACACGGAGCGATGTCCGTGAGCTTTTTAGTCGCCGATGGAGAATCGCTCGTGTGCGGCGGGCTTAAGTCCATGTCTCGAAGGAAGTAGAATCGATTCTGTTTTAGAATGGACAACTCCTATGGCTTATAAATCACGTGTCATTGGTACTATAATATAAATATTATCTAACACTAAACCCCACTGTTTAGAAGAACATGTAAGAACTTATGAACATCCAATGACGACGTCCTTATTTGTTAAAAGCAAATAAAATCACCCTTCTTTTTTATATAAGCTATTGTGTCTATGGAAACAATTGCACACTAAGTTTCATTGATAGCTCTAATCAAGATTACAATTTTGAAATTAACAAACACAGAGCATGGACCAATTGTTCATGCACCTTATTATCACAGAGTATTCTTCTTGATTTTTTGTTTCATGTTTATTCCTATCGCGGTGCCACGACGAGATTTAACGCAGTCATATAAAAAGTACTGTCATCGCTCGAGTATATTAATAATGAAGACGAGAGACAGTATGCCAACTTATATCAAGTTATACAGGCCTTAGGTTATCCGATATTGCTCTGACCGCTTGTTATTAGATCATGGGACTCGCAATATAATCCTTATTAGTGACATGTTACACAAAAAAACAATGATTTATATTGTCAGCAGTCCTATATAAATGATAATCACTTTACGAATGTCTTTCTCTCACCCGCGTCGATAGTAAAAAAAAAAAAAATTCTCAGAGCCAAACATCCAAACTCAAAAAACACGACCATCTGATATTGATATTTTGGACACAAAATATCGCAATAAATCAAAAGAGATTTATTTCACCAGAGTTCTTTTTTTCAGCCAGGCAGACTTGGATTATATGTATGGATGGCAAGCGTATATTTGGTACAGCTTTTTTATAAAGTCGACTGGCGGAGATGAGGCCAGCCGACAAAGATCATGAGGGAGGGGGCAGGGTTCCGTGTTTCTCACTTCTGTTGAATGTTGTATGACCTGCAGTCCTTATTTCGCTTAATGCCAGTACAGTTGTTATTGTGGTAGATTCAAACCAATCCAGACACTTTACCCTTACACTGGCTCATTTAATCGTTGTTTGAGCCCATGGGTGGGCGACACTAGTTAAGGAATGAACAATATTTTTTTCAAGATTAAAACCCGTAGTGGCGAATCGTACAGCATCCATGTCCACTTTTAGTAAATTTCGATCCATCTGAATTTCCGTGTGCACGCCATCCATCTATATTCTCCGGAAGACTTATAGGCAGTCATTTTATACGCTGGTTGGATTTTCATCGTATTATGGTACGGTGATGCAGCGTCCATCCGTATGGCCCCAATCTGTTTCCAGCACAGAGCTCTAAAACAAGCAGGCTTATCTTTGTGTAAATTGGTAGACAGGTTCACCATAAACTGTCGATGATTTTTTTAAATTTTCCATTATTATTTCCATGGATGCACAGTTGGACTTAGTAAATAGAAGCGAATCGCGTTTCCAGCGCATAGCTCTAAAACTTTCAAGCCGATCCTTATGAAACTTGCTAGGCCCATTCATAATCGGCTGCAGGTGTACCTTTTTACTAAAACAGAATCATAATTTGTTCTGTCTTTTTAAAAAGTTGTACGGACACTTGTGCTATTACAGACTATCCAATTTTTGATTTTGTAAACCTTAGAAGATGGCATGTTTCTTACCATAGTTTGACATGCTAACTATGCTTATTATGTACATTAAGGGTATATATGGCACCCCATGAGGGCGTGTGTTGAGTTTACTAAAACTGTTTTAATCAAGCTACCGGATGCTATCGATCCTAAAAAAGTACCTTACATATATGCTGTCAATGTTATTCCATCCAATAATCTGTGTGATTGATGGGGTATGGATAAATCTTACAGATAAATTTCCACATGGATGATGCTATTTCCACCTCGGTGTGATAATGTGGTAAGTGTTAACACTATTGTGTGTGTGTCGCAGTCGGAATACTTTCCGTTCCTTGTTAATCGCTGATGCCGCCACGACTTTCTGTTGTCCACTGTGTAATGTTTACATGCCTTGGTCGTCACACAGAAGGTCAAGGGGAAATACAAAAACGAAAAGTGTAATTACACATCGCAATACCTTGAATATCCGCTGGATTTTCCCCGGATGGGTTTTGAACGAAGATCGGGAAGTATAGGTTGACTTGCGCTAGGAGTATTGCTCCCTGTTTGTCGGGCAAGCGGAAGAAAAATGTTTCACGTAGTGATGAAAACTAAAACGAGACAGAGTTGTAAGTTGAAGTTTGAAGGTAATTATGACCGAGATTTGGGGTTCAAGTAGGGATCACATGACATTACGCGATGCTTACCATGCAGTAGGCGTATTTCCAGGTGTTTGAGCAAAAATGGTTATGGGACCAGAATAGTAAAGAAAATTATTAAAATGAGAATGCATTAAGGGCAAATAATATTTTAATGAAGTGATACGGTTTTTCTTATTTTAGGGTATTTTGTTTTGGTATTTACTTTCAATTATATTATTTCACAATTTACCGTTCTAGTATTGTCTCATGAATTCCATTGAAAGAGTCTGATACTCCAACAGTATCTCTTCTTGACGATCATGTCAAGGGTGAACAATTGAGTACTGACACACAAAAAGCAGTGAGTTGTTACACTAGATACTATTATACTATGAGCCAAGACCCTTTTAAACTTAAACATGATCAGATAAAACATGTGCAAGACTTTCATTTTCCGTAATCATCTGGACACACGTTAATCTAGGCAGTAACAGGTACTATCTATAAACACAGACGCCTAGATATTGAACATAATATACAAAGCGATCTAACGTTAATTGAACTTTTATTGCTACTTAAATAGAAAGTACGTCAGTTGATATGAACCCAAACCACACAATCAACAAACTGAACGCCGAAATTCACAGTAGATATTTCCATCATTAATCTTGACAATTCCAATGATTCCACCAGTTAACCTTCTTGATCTGTCTTGAGTTTATTCATATCCACCCAGTCTACCAATGATTCACATTGTCTGATTTGATACAGACAGCAATGGCGATCGGGTCAGACAAATTGGATTGTTTATGACTTGTGTTGTAATAATGATATGGTTAGGTCATATTGCCACATCTGTATACAATTGGTACGTTATGAGAATAGACGATTTGTGAACAGACATCAGTTAGTATGCCAAACGAATTATTATATAGGCAGATTACTATGTCGGCAACTAACATTGTAGTTATTGCAATAAATCAATAACTTTGGACAAGATTACTATTCAGTATAAAACGGCAAGGAAAGCGATAATACGTGGTGATGTTTGTCGGATATGATGTGAATAAATTGTTGATCAGACATATATTTAATCGGACAGCCAGACACCTGATACATAATTAACAGATCTTATTTTGTATTTTGCTACTTTGCTACTTTGAACGGAATTTGAGATATTGTGCACAGAACGATAGACACCTAAGAACGTGTTTCCCAAATTAAGGAAAACTTTATTTCTAAGCAAGTCCTTCGTCACATCTTCCCTCTTGTACCCCAACACAAGATATATTCTAAATTATAAGTAAGCAATGTACTTGTTTCATGTCTTCCAAATACCTGTTGATCATAAATGCTTACCCACGAAATCGGAATAGACAATAAACGATGCGCCGATAATAGCAATAGGAATCGATTGACATCCAGTCATAAGTTAAGAAATATACTACTCATATGTTTGTTGAGATCGTTGTAGTTGTGAGTTATACTGTGAGTATAGAGTATTTAACGATATAATCACATTATTTGGGTTTTTGCTCTACTTAATGTTATTTCACTTGTATAACGGTGTGCCCGCAAATAAGTATAGGCCTACGCCACTGATACACATATCATATCAGTAATAAAGTTAACATACACATAAGTAGTATAGAATGCGTATCTCGGTTAGCATTTATTAGTACATAATAAGGAAGGGTTCAACGTTATCATGTAATAGGCG
>JAQQZZ010075401.1:0-20594 GCA_030265115.1 Mopalia vespertina
CTGTATATGTTGTGAACACTATAACTCTGTAACAAATTCACAGATTAACTTGAAACTTGAAATATAGTCTCATCTTAAGACAACGGATGGGATTGAATTTCATCAAATTCCTTAACACAAAATGGCCATCACTCAAATTCAGATATTAACTTCAAACTTTGCTTTTTCTGCTAATACCATAGATGTGAATGTATTTCACTATGTTTCACAACAACTATGGCCGACATTGCATATCGCACCAAAATGGTGATAAACACCATAACTTTTACTCTTTGGTTCTTTGAAGACAAAAATAGTTCTTAAACAAAAGTAGGAAAAGGGGATTTGACTGGGATTATGAGCATACTTTTATGAAGCGGCTTCGCTAAACAAATTATTGAAATAATAACGACAGTTTTTTGTCGTTATTATTTCAATAATTTATGAGCATATATTTTTTAAAAAAACCTCTAGTGGTGGACCTGCTAGCTACTCAGCTTGTAAACCTAGTTATAAAAGTTTTCCATTGACTGCTGTGGTTACAGGGTTGGTTTATGTGGTTTCTGAATAGTTTGCCACCATAACTGGGAATGCAGATTTGTCCTATAAGTGAAAGCCCCTTGAGTACAAACGGTTCAAAATGCTCCAGGTTTTCTGTCTTCTCATTGTTGCCTGTGACGTTATTAATGTTGTTTTCCTTCACCAAATGGACTGGAATACGGTGATATGAATGACCTCAAAACCCAAATCTTCTGTACTTATATTAAATTTGTCCTAATAAACATAGTTCATGTCAGACTTTATTTTGTCCGTTAATAATTCTGTTAACATCAAAAGGTATAATTTATTTGACTTCTCCTTGGAGAATTGTTGTGCTGTGAAGTGTTTTAATCCATGACGATCTCTGAGCTGGCTGTAACCTGTAGAACTGCATTTGTGTTCAGCAGATATTTCCTCATACACACAAACTTTTATTGATTATCAAAGAGCTTTCGTAAGGTGTGTATGGAAGTGGGTCATAAAGCATCTTGAGGATTGTGGACAATTTAGATCTATAGTTTGCATTTTTCCTGAACGCTGATTGCTTGTACAGATTGCTGAACTATGTAAGAGTTTGATACTATAGTCAACATGACCTTACTTTTTTTCCACAAAACTCCCAGTGTTCTGAAACGCTAATGTTTCTTGCCCTATTTTTTTTTCTCGATTTGTATTGACCGCTAACGATTGCGTAATATAAGATTCCTGGCTCTGCAATGGGATAGGTCTGTGAGAGAGGCTGCCTCGAGCCTTTCAAAAAGTTGATGATAAGAAATCAGCATAGGAGTTAAGAGCTACGTCTGATTTGCCCTGATGACTGTGATTGGTTTAGGTGGCTCGAAGGCGTGGTCTTTTGATGGCCAGAGGCCCCTGATTTCCTGGCTGCTCCTGATTGCCTGGTGTTTCTGATTGCCTGGTGTTTCTGATTGCCTGGTGTTTCTGATTGCCTGGTGTTTCTGATTGCCTGGTGTTTCTGATTGCTTGGTGTTTCTGATTGCCTGGTGTTTCTGATTGCCTGGTGTTTCTGATTGCCTGGTGTTTCTGATGGCTTGGTGTTTCTGATTGCCTGGTGTTTCTGATTGCCTGGTGTTTCTGATGGCCTGGTGTTTCTGATGGCTTGGTGTTTCTGATTGCCTGGTGTTTCTGATTACCTGGTGTTTCTGATGGCCTGGTGTTTCTGATGGCTTGGTGTTTCTGATTGCCTGGTGTTTCTGATTGCTTGGTGTTTCTGATTGCCTGGTGTTTCTGATTGCTTGGTGTTTCTGATGGCCTGGTGTTTCTGATTGCCTGGTGTTTCTGATTGCCTGATGTTTCTGATGGCCAGGTGTTTCTGATGGCTTGGTGTTTCTGATGGCCTGGTGTTTCTGATGGCCTGGTGTTTCTGATGGCCTGGTGTTTCTGATTGCTTGGTGTTTCTGATGGCCTGGTGTTTCTGATGGCTTGGTGTTTCTGATTGCCTGGTGTTTCTGATGGCCAGGTGTTTCTGATTGATTGGTGTTTCTGATGGCCAGGTGTTTCTGATTGCCTGGTGTTTCTGGTTGATTGGTGTTTCTGATGGCCAGGTGTTTCTGATTGCCTGGTGTTTCTGATGGCCTGGTGTTTCTGATTACCTGGTGTTTCTGATGGCCAGGTGTTTCTGATGGCTTGGTGTTTCTGATTGCCTGGTGTTTCTGATTGCCTGGTGTTTCTGATTACCTGGTGTTTCTGATGGCCAGGTGTTTCTGATGGCCTGGTGTTTCTGATTGCCTGGTGTTTCTGATGGCCAGGTGTTTCTGATGGCCTGGTGTTTCTGATTGCCTGGTGTTTCTGATGGCCTGGTGTTTCTGATGGTTTGGTGTTCCTGATGGCTTGGTATCCATAGTATTTTAGTGTTGATGATGGTCTAGTGTTGATGATGGTCTAGTGTTAATGATTGTCTAGTGGTTGGAGGTACCTGATGACTGGCTTTTGCTGAAAGGCAGGCGTTCTGGGTGCAGGCGTGGAGTTTCTGATGGCTTAGTGCTTGTGACTGTCCTGTTTTTCATCATTAATTGTTGTCCCTGTTTACATGGTGACCCATTGATTTTTGTTTAATGGTGTGTTGAAGGCAAAAATTTCAAGAACCATTAAATGGCTTGATTAAGTAGAGTTAAATGAAATGTTGCGAGGCAAACATTTCACACAACCTAACCATTTAAATAACATAACTGGTTTACCCACTTTACTGTAGAAATAATGTTCCTCCACTGCTAAATAAAGACATTATAACTATACCAAGCCGTAGGGCCTTCATATGGTAGAATAATAAGTGTAGCCCATTGTTACACCAAGTAAGGCTTCTCAATGAAATTAAACTGTTAAACTCAGGGTAATTCTTATAATAAATTATTATGTAATTTACATCAATCAAATTTTTTGGTATGGGAACAAAATACTTGGCTTTAAATCTTTTTGTTATGTTCCATTAACGCTGAAAATAGTATTCTACATTTTTAGTTAAAAAAAGTTACTTTATACATGTGCTTGCTGAAAGGTTTGTGTTGCTCATGTTTTGTATTGAATGGAGCTGGTCACTATGGAAGTTCGTAAAGCTTTCAGAACTGTGGTAGGTAACCCTGTTTGTGTGTAAGATGACATGCTAAAGCCTAGATACTTGACACACATTTCCACAGATAAAATAGGACAAGCTACAGTATTAGGGAAGGTTTATTTGTTCAAAATATCTCCTATGGTCGTTTATGATCATTTAGACCTACATTATTACCTATTTACAAGATGTTCTTAACAGGTGTTTTGAACTGGCTTATGTTTACTCTAAATTCAATAAAATAGGCTAGTTAGGCGTTTTCACATAAGGCTTTCAACATGTATATTTATAATACATCTTCTTCAAAGGATATATTGTATACTCTGTTGAAAGATTGCATAGAGCAGTTTTAGGGGAACCGTAATATACCAATATGTAATGTATGATAAAAGAATCTGTAAGCATTTTGCGTTCTTCTATCTTGAACCTGTTTAGAGACATTTAGAAGCTGGTGTTACTTAACTACATAAAACATATGGATTACAACTTGTTGTTTTAATAGTGGCTTCATTCCTTGTGAAGCTAATTGGCCTGATATATCCTTTACAATGTATTGTATAGATTTTATTGCAACTATTGACCTTAGACATTGTAGGAAAGTGCATAGTGGCAGTGACATAATCTGTGGTTTGACATAATCTGTGGTTTGACATAATCTGTGGTTTGACAAGGTTTCCACTGTGTTCTTGCATGCACTACCATCTTACAGTGGGTATAACAGACAAATACTCGCAATCACAACGGGCCCGCGGCCATGGCTTAGTGGAAGCGTGTGCGTTTGCTAATCTTACTTTGACTTACCGTTCACAGGATTGAGTCCGCCTGTTGACCCTCCGGTATATGATTGAGTCACACGATGTGGCTCCGGCAATCGCAGGGGTGGTTTTTACGAGGTTTCCTCCCCGTTTTCCACAGTAATTAGGCAAGGAGCCATTTGAATGGGACAATCCATCATCATATAAGTAAAATACCTTTGAATACGACGTTAAACACCAATCAAACAAACACACAAGCACAACACTAAACTTTGAAGCATATCTTTTTTATACGGGCTTTGACATATTAAAATATGTTTTTAGCCCAGGATAGCAACATGTCTGCTGGAAAACCATGCTAGTATCAGCACTGAAACAATATTTGTCAATAAAATTCAGAAACTGAAAATTCACACAGCCTTCTAATGTTACTATGGCAGTTTCTAAATGCCACGACGCCGCAGCATAGGTGGAATACCTCTGAATGTGGCATCAAACAATAATCAACCAATCCTAGGTTACCATGAGAGTAACCTTTAAGTTACTACACAGAGCAGTCCAAATACATAATAAAGTAATCAATTTATGTTTTGCTTAAATGTTTAATTGTCCTTGAAATAAGATAATCAAGTCTGAGTAAACCGTGAGCATATTTTACGTTCATGTACATGTAAGATAGAAACTGAACTGGAAAAATGTTGTACTCAAATTCTGCTTGAAGGATTAAAGTTCTTTTGATGTGAAAACCTTTTTGTATAAGCCATGTGTATTCCTTGAAGGTAAAGTTCCTAAAGATAATGCAAAGTTTTAAACAAACAGTCCGCAGGGTTTTAAAACATACGTCTGCTCAATTTGGGTTTTGTTAGCTTTAAATGTCCTTAATCGATTGAGTCAGTCTGCTGACCATCAGGTGTATATTAAAGTAAATGACAGTTCCATGGTGTGGCTCGAGCAATTGCCAGGGTGGTTTTAAGGAGGTTTCCTCTCGGTTTTCCACCTTAATAAAGCAAGGAACAGTGTGAAGGGAACAACCCGTCGTCATATAAGTGAAATACCATTGAGTATGAGTTAAACCCTAATCAAATAAACAAACCCTAATCAAAATCCCAATGTAATGGTCAAAGTAGACAGC
Organism: Mopalia vespertina; assembly: GCA_030265115.1. NCBI lineage: Eukaryota > Metazoa > Mollusca > Polyplacophora > Chitonida > Mopaliidae > Mopalia > Mopalia vespertina. Next base: position 4,973 of record JAQQZZ010075401.1, read on the forward strand.
ATGAATTGATGGCTTCAGAAGAAACACCTTTCAACCTGCAGTCACATATGAACTGGGTTACTGACCTCCCACAGCATAAGAAACCTGTAAATTCCTTTGTATGACAGACAAGGAATCAAAAGTTTCCATAATTAAGTTAAATTAACCTTGTATCAAAATCTCTATTTCCTAGAAGATTGAAGATCTGTGACACATCAAGATCTAATACATTCAAATGTTGTGTGATACATGTATGTGTAGACAATAACAAAGCCTTTGCTTTGTATCAAATCGCATCCAAGCAAGAAGAAGAAGCAGAGTTGTGGATGAAACCAACCATCTTCCTAGCCAAATAGAAATGGTTATTTTCCCAGAATGTGAGAATTCTCTCTAACCGATAGATGTGATGTGCTTTTCAGGCATTACACATGTACTTAAGCAATTGCTGACAGAAATCGAAGTCCTGAACCATGGCTGGGACTCGAGTTAATTACTCTGTAAATTGTGTATCAGTCCTTGAACCCCATAAGGTGACTGTTAATGAGTGGGCAGCTCTTCAAATGAATCTGTCAATTCTATCCCCGAATAACAATACATCGACCATCAGGGGGTTTTCAACTTATTGCTACGCCAGAGTAAATAGCCCCTTTTAATACAGCTGATTCACAAAAATGCAAATTATGTTTCCAGAAAAGTTCAAATAACTTCTTAAGAAAGAATTGGATGCAAAATTGACAATGGGCTGTATTTTCCTCTATAATATACATTAACTCACATAGATGGCCTAATAATCACAGGTAAGTGCTTAAAAAGTGAGAATTTGGTAATGTCCCTAAGTTAACCCTTTTTTCTATAAAGTATATTTTTATTTTGTCATAATGTCCAGTAATTTCCTAAATGTTGTAATGGTAGAAATTACAAAGAAAAACATAAAAAAATACAACATATGTCAATTCTACTTTAAAGTATGATGTAGTGAAGACCATGTGCCTGGACATTCCAAGAACCTTCTTGTTTTTCCTCCTAATATAAGCACACACCATTCTAAGAACAGTTAATAATCAACTGGAAAGAAACATACATGTGACCAGTCACTTGAGGCAAAACTGATTGGGTCAAAGGCATCAAGGAAGTCTGGCCGATCTCCCCGGCCTTGACTTTCGAAAGCTCAGGAAGCGACTTACATGTAGCACATAAACACAAACCTAGTTATCTTGTTTTGTTTATACCTGTATTATTCTCATAAATTTTCTCAGCCATTTTTTTAAGTCACTTTTTTAAATGGGTAATTCATAATCATGTACATGTAACATGGCAAAATATTGAAATTCTTTTCATAATTCTGTACAGTGATTTGCCTTATAAACATAAAAAGCATTTCTTGCCTCAGCCATTCTTAAGAATGTGATAATGTGAACAAAAAAAATGTTGAAATGTGTAGTGTTTGCTGTATTCATAACATGCTGTCAACTGTATATATCAGATATAGCCATGGTATATAAAACCTGACCTGCCTATGTAAACCTCTTAGATATAGGTACATAGTGGGTGCCGCAATCTGATTTGAGATTCTCATGGCTTTCAAATGACAGATCCGACATTAAAGTCATTTCTAATTGTATGTGCTTTAGTTCGAGCGTCTGAGCTAAGTTTGTTGTCTATGTTTGATCTCTGATAGACGATTCATGGTTTTCATCTCGGTTTTCTGCTGTCCATGCTGATCTCCTGTAAGATACAATGATCAAACAATCTCTCTTGCTGATCAATTCACCTCTACCAAATCTGATGGTTGGTTTCCGGTGTTCTTATTGGGTAATTGTTGGTGTTATCTAGTGGACGAGATATCTGAGAAGTGGAGTGGATCCCGATAGCTCCACGCTTAAGAGTGACCTATGAACCTGGCCATAAAAGTGTTGACATTTCTACGAATCTAAACATTTGTACGTGTTGAAAGTTTGGCGACGTTCATATTGCCTGCCTAATGCTGCATACATATACCTTATTAATTCTATCTGGTCCTCCTTTCTTTCCAACTTGTTGAGAGCACTCCATTAACATGTCTAATAATGTCTAGACAATGCTGCTACACGGTCAGTCTTGTGACCCTCAGTTAACCTCGGAAATCCTATCAAGATTTACAATTCAACAGACAAATTACAAAATCTACAGCGGAATCCCCAGTAGAAATTGAACTCAAAATTGTGGAAGTTAATCTGTAGATCTGAAAAAAAAAGTTTGGAATAGATATTGATTGGAGCGGCTGTTTGAAGCAACTGTTGGTACCTTGTTGCAACATATGTTATATGATAAACATAAAAATGACCTCACTGCTTCAACATCTGGTCTATCAAATTAAGGAATGTCACAAAAAAACATGGGTTTTTGCAATTTTTAGGTACATGTACCTGTAAATCATAATTAAAACTGTCAGAGTTAATTGGAGGGAACACCAGTGGACACATTGTTTTCTGGAGGTCTGTAGAACTGAGCTAAAACAAAGAGGATAATGAGTACTATGGTTAATATCGATGGTAATTTCTACTAAACCTAAAATTCTACAGCCTTATTTCAATGTTTTGAATAATATTTTATTGATTTGGATGAATTTGCTTTTCACAATATTTTCAATATTTCCAAATTTATGGAAATCCTATAGGATTCAGTCTAACAATCTAACAGAGAAAAACTCAAACAAGATTCCATAGTGATTTTTATTTTATCCAAAAGGATCCAACAAGATGTTTTCAATACTATAGGATCCTATAAGATATTTCTGTAAGGGTTCATTGATGGCTGAAGAGTGGTGAATGTTTAACTGATGTTTGATTGAGTTGAGGCTTATTGTCAGGAGTCTGAGTATTGTTAGCAGAAATAGTTCCAAGAACAGACAATGTTAAGACTGACAGACATTCACAAAAACAAATTTAAGCCAATGAAAACAACCAATATAAATCGCCTCTATAAAGAAAACTAAACAAGTAATTTTGTAATAAGTTGAAAACAGCTGGAGGCCAATTCTTGAAAGCATGGATATATCATCATAGTAGGTCTAATAGTGATGACAGTAGTATATTAACCTGGCAGTATAATTGCTCCAATAGACATTGTGCTGCAGGCTGAGCTGTTCATGACCGTCTCCAGATAGCCTACGGCCACGAGGACCCAATCTCTCTGGAAACTCTGAAACGATAGAACACAACCAGCCAATCATTTCATTTAACAGCCGTAATTACTTTTGCTCTGTCAAATTGGCAGGTTATGATTTTCTTTTGCTTGCCGTGAGCACCCATTCCAATCCAGTAAACTTATTATGGGTTTGTCTGGTGATCTGAATGGATAAACCTCACGGACATGACTGTTATTCACCATTCATAATGTTGACACCATATAAAATCTGTAGAGTAATATGGTTGATGAAATTTTCAAGCTGTCTGATTTTGTGTTCATGCACAGTACACAATGGTATTCTCAGCTTCCTCAAATCTTCACAAATTTTACATCAGTGTCCTCTTTGTTTGTTTGTTTGTTTGTTTGTTTGAAATTGTGGTTTTAGGGCCGTACATCAGTGTCCTCAGTTAACACAGATGGCTTTATAACTGCTGTCAGATTTGTTTACAAAAATCCTTTATATTGGGGCTTTGTCTTTTCGGACCTGTGTTCACAAGGATTTTTGTATATGCTCTGTGGCTAAAGATGGTGTGTATTTAGTATTTACTTAGCATGTTTTGAGTAGTTACTTAGCATTGGAGGAACATAATTTTTTCAATAATGCCATACCGGTCACCTTTTATTTGTGCATTAGTGTGCTTACTGTCAGTCATATAATAACCAAATAGCAATTAATCCCAATTGTCTCTGATACATTGCAGAGCTGTCATACATGCAAGTGACATACATGTACCCTAGAGTATCACCTGCGATATACATGTAGATCAAACAACAGCTACTAGGTGTCTGTCCATCCATCACAAATGTTTGTGCTTCACATATTGGTTGTGCTAGTGTCAATTATTGTTAGAATACACCGCCATCATATAAGTGAAATACCCTAAAGCATGGTGTAAAACACCAATCAATCAATTAATCCTCCTGTAGCAATATTGGATGGAGGGATTGCTGGATGGGATTACAGTCCACCATAGTGAAATTTAAATTGATTATGTACCCAAACATATTTGAAAAAGTTGTTGACAGACTGTCTTCTAAGTAAACAGTTAGCTTCAATACACTCGTATCACATTCAGGATTGTTTTCCACCAAATTGCCCAACCAATATGGTGATACGCACCACACTTTTTGAAGGAAAAAAACTGTTCTCAAACTTAAGTAGGAGAAGGTGATTTTACTAGGATTATGAGCATAGTTTTTTTAAAATATGTCTTTAGCTGACCTAAACTGGGTACCTGCTAGCTACACAGCTTGTTCAGATAAATTTCACATGATGAGAAAACATCAGCTGTTACCACAGTAAACTTTTATATCTCCAGGACTTAACCAGCTAAGAATAGTAAAACTTTTTACATGAACAAAACCACATGAACACAGTAACCTTTTATATCTTCGCTGTTCAGGAATTAAACAGCTAAGAATAGTTAAGGTTTTTACCTAAACAAAAATTACCACAATATTTTTGGTACTTCAAAGAATGTTTAAATGATACATTCATTGGTCTGTTCAGCCTTGTGATGTGAAGTCTTTATCATACTTCAGATTTGTTAAACTTTACCAAGAAAATGTCATTATGTTAATAAAGGTTGTGCTGATTACTAGCTGTGTTACCTATGTGTTCCCTTCTCATAAGTTATTGAAATGAGCCACTATGATAGTTAATAAAACTTATATAGTATAAAGACTTCACACACACTAGGTAATCATGATTATGCCCCCCTATATATATATATCAAGAGGGGGAGGGGGGCATATAAAGATTGCTTTTTCCGTCCGGCGGTCCGTGCGTGTGTGCGTCCGACATATCTTGTTAGACCATAACTCAGTTACTATGTAGCATGCCACTTTACACTTACACATAACATTCTTCTCCAAATGCAGATGTGCAACGTAAAATTTTCCCACAAAGTTATGCAAATTTCGACCTAAATTATGCAAATAAGCTGTCTGCCGTTCAACATATCTTGTCCGGACCATAACTCAGTTACTATGTAGCATACCACTTTAACACTTACACATAATATTATTCTCTATATGCAGATGTGCAACATGAAATTTTTTCCACTAATTTATGTAAATTTCTACCTAAATTATGCAAAGTAACTGTCTGCCGTCCAACATATCTTGTCCGGACCATAGTTCAGTTACTATTCAACATGTGACTTTGAAACTTTCATAGAACATTATTCACAATATGGACATGTGCAATGTAAAAATTTTCTCGCAAATTTATGCAAATTTCGACCTCAATTGTGCAAATTAGCTGTCTGTCGTCCAACATATCTTGTCCGGACCATTACTCAGTTACTATTCAACATTGAAATTTTCATGTATGTATGGGACATACATTCAAGCAATCTATGTCGATTGCTTCTTGTCTAGTTTATGCCACAAACAAAATTCTCACAAAACTTTAAAAATTTAAAAAGTTAAAATGTCTATGAGTAAGCTTATCTTTCCTCTTTGGGTTTTTACGTCATTGAATTTGTTGGAGCCATACAATAAATGCATTTGATCAATACATAACAGAACAATGGTCTCATATTACTGTGATGATCTTTTGTTCAAAAGACATTTGATCGTTATCTTTCCAAATGACACTGAAATGTACTCTAGCTGAAGGAGCCAATTCTTGTATGGTTTTAAGGTTGCCTAGGTGACCAGAGGGTTGCTGGGAAGTGTGGCTCATGGGGAACCCAGACAGTATTTGGTCTTCTATATGAAGTCATTGTTAAAGACACTAATCCTGTGATGGTGGCTTATAAAGAGGTTAATATGTGGCAAAAAGATTCAATCCAACTCCCTCTGTGACAGTGAGAGTCAGATGATCTCAGTGACCAGATACCAGTTCTCTCTTGCTAATCCGCCATACACATCGTGTTCTTATATTTTGCAAAAACCATGAGTCCAACATTATTGTTAATCCTGTTCTTTGGTCATCGTCTGTCTGGGAATGAAATGGGCTCAGACAAAGGGAGCTGATGATTGAGAATTGGAATGAAGGAATCCAGATGACCACTGGTCACTGACTTCAATTTAGAATCAAGTTGTCTTAAGGTAAGCTTTTCCCCCACAACCTTGTCACCAATATCCTCTGGTACCTTAATCAGACGGATTGGTCTCTGATCACACTGGGAATCGTCTGTAGAGAAACTTAAAGCCCCTCAAATAAAGCTTTATTGGGACATTTGACCAGCAAGGAATTAATCTTTCCAGGAATAGAAAGCCCTCATTATGTTGGCTTATTAGCCACAATGTCTAATTCACAATAACCGGCTCCTCATCAAGCCCAGTATCTCCCAAGTATACAGACGTACAGTGTCATCTGTACATAGCACTCGAGGCACTATTATACTTTTCAGAACATCACTTCACATTTTATGGTTATGTTTTCTTGGTTATTTACTATCAGATTACACCATTGTCACATTAAACACCCATTAATCTCTCCATCCAAAACCAAACAGCCCCAGTTAAACAAATATCATCAGTAGATGGCTGCATGAAATAACAATTCAGACCAGCCTTTTTTTAGGGTAAAATGTCCATATCACTTTGTTTTGTTTTTGGTTTTATTTCATTGTTATATTTGCTGAATTAAAAACTAACGTAAAGGAACATATAGAGCCATACAATCAGCACATAATCAATACAATACAAAACTATGGTCTCATATTACCGCAGTTATCTTTTCTTTCAAAGACATTTGATCGTTATCTTCCCAAATGACACTGAAATGTACTCTAGCTAAAGGAGCTAATTCTTGTATGGTTTTAAGGTTGCCTAGGTGACCAGAGGGTTGCTGGGTAGTGTGGCTCATGGGGAACCCAGACAGTATTTGGTCTGCTATATGAAGTCATTGTTAAAGACACTAATCCTGTGATGGTGGCTTATAAAGAGGTTAATATGTAGCAAAGAGATTCAATCCGACTCCCTCTGTGACAGTGAGAGTCAGATGATCTCCACATCAGTGACCAGATACCAGTTCTCTCTTGCTAATCTCCCATACACATCGTGTTCTTATATTGGTAATGCCTCCATAGTGCAAAAACCATGAGTCCAACATTATTGTTAATCCTGTTCTTTGGTCATCATCTGTCTGGGAATAAAATGGGCTCAGACAAAGGGAACTGATGATTGAGAATTGGAATAAAGGAAACCAGATAACCACTGGTCACTCTTGACTGAGCTAAGTTTAGAATCGAGTTGTCCAAAGGTAAGCCTTTCCCCCGCAACCCCGTCACCATTATCCTCTGGTACCTTAATCAGACAGATTAGTCTCCGATCACACTGGGAATCGTCTGTAGAGAAACTTAAAGCCCCTCAAATAAAGCTTTATTGGGACATTTGACCAGCAAGGAATTAATCTTTCTCCGAATGGAAATCAGTGATAGTGATGGCTTATTGGCCACAATGTCTAATTCACAATCACTGGTTCCTCGTCAAGCCCAGTATCTCCCAAGTATACAGACGTACACTGTGTCATCTGTACATAGCACTGGAGGCACATCACTGGTTCCTCATTAAGCCCAGTATCTTCCAAGTAAACAGACATACACTGTGTCATCTGTACATAGCACTGGATGCACAATCCTACTTTTCAGAACACTTCACATTTATGGTTGTTTTTACTTGGCTATTTAGTATTGAATTACACTATTGCCACACAATTATTCTTTCTGATCCATAACAAAAGGAGCTACAATTAAACAAACATCATAAGTAGAAGGCTGCATGAAACAACAATTGAGACCGACCTATTTTAGGGTAAAATGTCCATATCATTTTGCTGCTTTGTTTCGGTTTTGTTTCATTGTTGGCTTTCCTGAATTAAAAATAAGCGTAAAGGAATATATTGAGCCATACAATAAATAACATGATCAATACAAAACAAAACTAAGGTCTCCTATTACCGCAGGTATCTTTTGTTTAAAAGATATCTTTTCTTTAAAAAATATTTGATCATTATCTTTCCAAATATCACTAAAATCTACTCTAGCTGAATGAGCTAATTCTTGTATGGGTTTAAGGTTGCCTAGGTGACCGGAGGGTTGCTGGGAAGTGTGGGTCAAGGGGAACCCAGACAGTACTTGGTCTGCTATATGAGCTCATTGTTAAAGGCACTAATCCTGTGAATACTAGGTTTCATAGAGGTGGCAAAGAGAGTAAATCTGACTCCCTCTGTGACAGTGAAAGTCAGATGATCTGACAAGAGACCAGGTACAAATGTCCCTACATTGGTATTGCCTGCGTGCACATGGTGAAAAAACCTTGATGTAGCTTTAACATTAATCCTGTTCTTTGTATCATCATGCATCTGGGAATAAAAGATGTGCAATCCAAACAGTAATTTCCACACTCACATTGAAGTATTAATCTTCCTTCATTGCTAAGCATCATTATGCTCAGTACATATTGCACATACTGTCACAGGCTGTGCTCAAACCCATATTTAATGTTTTGCAGATATAATGAAGTGATTTTGGGTCACTTGGCACATCATTAAGATGGGTATAAAGTTCATGTAGACCAAATTCTAGTCTATAACTTCATTACTATATTATCCTTCATCTCTTCATCGATATTTTACATATAATTCTGTCTGAATAGGGATTAAAGTTGTTTATTTATGATAGTTTGTTTTGTTAACTATTTTATCGCCTGTATTTATTTCCATTTTTTATCATAGTTTAAATCAATAGTAAAATATTTGCAGTGTTTATAATGATTCCTCATGTTTAGAGTCCTTGTTTCAGATCATGTAAAAACTTCGAACTTTGGATTGAGAAAAAGTTGTCTTTTTTTTTTTTGCCCTGATGGAGATGACATCAATCATGTGTTTTTCCTAAGGCTCCATTCAATTTCTTATTCCTTCGTCAGTTAATGATTAGGTATGACGGAAGGGAGGATGTTCTATGTGATTATGGGAAGGTACAGCCGGCCAGCCCCCGATATCAGGAGTTCTCCACCAAGCCTCTGGCCAGTCAAGGAATTAAAACTTTCTTCTCATCTAGACTTCCATCTAGTTCTCTCCCTTTTATAGCTTTAGGGATATTTCAATTGACGTGACCCGTTAGAAAACTAAGGATAAAGAACACAAATTGCTTTCTTAACGACTGTCTTGAGGCTTACTGTTGATTTATCCATGCTGGATAATTCCCATCATGCTTGAGTACAGACATATTTTGATGACTATCAGAATTCTTTAGTCTGTACAGCCCTTCTATATAACCTTTCTGTTACACCACATGTTCTGTGTCAAACCTAGAGGTATTCAATCAAAATTTAACATTAAAACATGAAGCAAAAGAGAGTAACTATTTATTGAAGAAGAAATACAGATTTCATGGCTAATACCCATAACCTTTGTTTGACATTGCCTATTAAAATAACCAACGTTACCGTGACAATAATAACACAAAAGAAGAATATCATTATTCTGGCTAGGGATAATGTTACCGTGACAATAATAACACAAAAGAAGAATATCATCATTCTGGCTAGGGATAATGTTACTGTGACAATAATAACACAAAAGAAGAATATCATCATTCTGGCTAGGGAGGCACATACGGTCATGGGATCTGAAATATTTCACTTGATTCAACCCTGGTAGGGGTGCAATCTACATGTACATTCTTTCTAGTTCTAACATCACTCAACAGCAAATCACAACAGCATTCTGAAAGAGCAGTATTCAAACTTACAGCGTCAATGATGTACCCAGAAGTCAACTACTAGCAACAGAGAAGTTTGTAAGGCCAATTATGGTTCCGGAAACCGTATGGGCCCCCAAAATATTACAAGCCCAAATATATTAAATAAATTGCTATTTTCCTAATATCTGTGTTAAAATCAATCCAAAACCCTTATTATTATGGTCTGATTAATTTGGGATAGGAACCTTGAAAAACATTCTAGAAATGTCTGAGTGAACGAGACTAACATGCTCTATGGTGACCGATGTAACATTCAGATGCTCATTCTTTTCATTATATTATAATATGAGTAAAATAACTGTAAATATTAAGTATGGCGTTAAACCTCGATCAATCTCCTGAAACATTCTCTCATAATCATTTGTCCAAGCATGTATCTGCATTCTAAGATTATCAAATGTCAAATTATCGTTATTCCAGCATCTGATCACTTTCTCAGTTATTTCACAAATGGAATATTTGATCAACTATGTTCACATAAACTCATTAATGTGATTGGCTTTGTTACATCCTTGAGTTATCTCCCATGACGTTTAGTCTGTTGAGTTTGGTTATTGTTCCGTCACCTTTTTGATGTAATGCTCATTGATTCTGTAACGGCGTAAACCCCAATTAAACAAACAAACAAACATTGATTCTAGTTATCTGTGAAATACACTCAAACAACAGCAATCACTGTTACAACAATCTAGAACGGTGGTTCTAGTGTAGGATCATCTCCCAGAACGGTTATTCTGGAAATTGTTAATCCGTGTTTCTCACGTTTGAGTTATCTCCCATATTGTTAATCTAGAATTTAATCAACATCTGTCTTACAGAATTAATTTTATGTTGTTACAGTTTAGCTCAAATTTAATTTCCTTTTTCTCTGGTGACAAAACTATAGATCTTAGAAGACAGATGTAATTGATTTGATAGATAGCATTAACTAAACTTTACTGCGATAAATTGACCTAATTGTAGTTTGATATATTAGCCCACTTTAAAGGCCAATATTAGATATTCTGTTCTCCGGTGTATAGAATCCCTTAGTGATAAGGACCTAGACCTAGTTTTATATCTAATTTTATACATTGGCATTTCCCAGACAAACATTTCCGGGTAAGCAATTGAGTTGATTTATATGGTTTCATGCATAGCTTTTAAACTATAGAATCCGGATAACCTTAATTGAAATATTTCCTTTTTTCTGAAGTATTAAGTTGAATACCATGCTGAAAACTCATGCCACTGTTAAAATACTGTAGTTGATTGGGTGTAAATGATAATGCTAAAATGTATATGGTCAAGGGGTCCAGTAAGAGGCTAATCAGGACTTTAATGTAAGTTACCTGTATGGCTGTATTCATTTTAAACCTGATTTATTCATGGCAATGTCTTGGATTCATCCAAACGATTTTAGGGTTATCTTTTGGACACAAAGTTTGTCTGGCATGTTAAGACAGGCACATTTAAAAAATTAACACCGAGTGAAATGAATTTGTTGAGAGTTCTGTGTAAAACCTTGGATGCATGAATGCTGGTTGCAGGTTATGCAGTATTTCTGTTCAATATTTAAATAAAATAAATGTTACTTTTAGCATTGCCCAATTTTTTAATTTAACATTTAAATGTAATGAATACTACTTTGACATTCTCCAATAATTTAGTTGAACATTAATACAAGATGACTGCTTTATGGATTAGGTTCTGGTATTTGCTGTGTTACATAGAAAGGTGTGTGTCGATCATTGTCCATCCGTGCTGTGTAAAGTCTCGCAAACAAGCAGTCTGTATCAATTCTTAATGAGCATGTGTAAAAGAAAGAGAGCTATAGGGATATAGGAAGCGTTTATCAGAGGGCTACTTCAGGAAGAATCAATAGCTCGTTGGTGCTTCTTGTGTAAACATCTTAACTGGAGCGGCCTGTTTTTGGTTCCTGGTAGCTCCCTTGTCTAACACACTATTGATGTGATTTGACCTGGCCTGCAATAGAACTGTATCCTCTCGCCGATATAAATCAAACTGACATAGGAAACATACTGTTTCTGTGACATAGATAAACAGGGAGGAAATGTTGACTAAAAATGGTTAAATAAATAAATATTTATTATTTCCATTGGTCACTATCGTGTGCTAACCTATCCTCTAATCCCACTGTATACACCTGTGTACAATCACTTCTAATGCTCTGGCAAACAGTTTATAATGAGGTGATATCAGAAGTCCATTAACCAGAAGTGTGCAACTTGGTATTTAGTAGTGTGTTTCCCTCGCCCATGTTATAAGAGATAGGGTCATGTAGAGTGTAAGTTGTGCGCAGTCGGTTAGCAGAAATGTCTGCCTTACGCTGGGTACATTTTATTCGGCTCTCGGCAAGCATCGGTAACTATCAGTGACTAGTTTGGTCTATTTTTCACTCTTGAATTCTGGGAATTTACTAACACTTCCGATATACACAATAAATAGTTTGATTATGACATCAGGGGTTCATAAACATCAAAATATTGAGATTTTTACTGGAAAAAATTCAGTTTTTAGTTTTTAACAAATAATGCGTTAAAATGACATCTCAAATTGATTTTATTCACCAGCTTAACTACCCATTTAGGGTAGTTAAACTGGACTTCTATGAACCCCTGGACATGTCTGGGTTTTAATTGCAACTATTCTGACAGTCAACGCCCACTGGCTATTTTTTAACAGCAAACTTTCCATGATTCCATGAGCCATCTTTATGCAAGGTATGTGTTCTATTCAATTCTGAAATTACCTCCCCTCGTTCGCCAGTCTTCCACAAGAGGGGTGACAAGTAGTTGAATAGGCTGATTTTGAACACAATGCCGTACACACTCCTTTATGGCTTTCTGGAGATATAGGATTGTTAAAGATATACACATATTGATAGGTCTGATTGTCAAGCAAATAGTGTTAACAATTTATAAATTTTCTCCGTATTAAACACAATGAAATAACTTTTTTCCTAAAATAATGTTTTTTGCCCCATTTTATTTCTTAATGAGCATGTACAAGTTTTGTGAAATCTTTTGTTAGATGTTATGTTCATGATCTGACCTTTTCTATGTACCATGTACACGGATATAAATCAAACCGACATATAGGAAATGAACTATTTCTGTGACAAAGACAAACGGATGGAAATGTTTACTTAAAAAAGGTAAAATAAAGAAATATCTAATATTTGCTGCAGTATTTTACTGCCCCCCCGACACACACACAAGAGGAAATACATGTAAAGGTAATAATCCTTGCAAAATGCATGTACATGTAGATCATTTATTTCAGTTTTGTTTATTTGATACAGCCTGGAAAATCTGTTGTCTTTTTAAGTCTTTTCACTTATTTTGATGTATCCATCCTTTGATGTTAAACAATGAACAGTAAAAAAACGTGATTAAATTGAAATTCAGGACCGGACTTCCTGTCTACACAGGGAAACATAATTTAATCAATTAAATTTAATTTGGATTTCAATGGGCTGACATACATGCAGTACTTATATAATTGTGATTTAAATCGCCTGACATAATACTTAAATAATTGGGTAACAAATAAATAAATGTATCGGGGAAAATATGTCAAATTAAATAGTGCTTTGTTCTGTCAGAACTTAAATTTGCATGTGTTCCATTTCATAGCTCAATAAACAACTTTATGCGAGAAAATTGAATTATTTAACAGCATAAAATTTGCCTTCATTTTATGATCTAGCCATCTGGTCTCTATAGTATGCTTATTCTATGAACATTGTAACCTGGTTTTATTCCCTGTACCTGTTCTCCAATACACCAGGAAGAGACCTGATAGGAGATTAGTCTGCAGCTCATGGGATCTTTTGTCAACAAAAGTCTGTGTGGCTTGGTCTTCATGGTGCTTATTGCATGAACTACCAGGGTTCCTATTGCTGTCCTGTACTTAAAGGAGTGGAAAACAAATCCTTCTTGTATTGTTTGTGTTAAATTTTGTCAGCGAAACATATCAATACCCGCAGTTTATTGGACTGAAATGTAAACAGATATGAATGAACATGGTTTGAACACTAGTTTCATCAGATCAATGGTTGCCATCAAGTTTGACCACAATTATACCCTTGCTACAGCTAATATATGTCATTAAAACACACTAAAAGTATAGATTATAGAAAAAACAGAAATCTGTCCAGAAAAGATAATTCTTTCTTTCAAATATATTATTATTCTCCCTGCATGGAGGACTATTTAGTAAAAATTCTTCAAAGTTAATTAATTGAATCCGGAGTTTATATGGAGAGCAATAAGTCCTGGTCAAAAATCTGATTTATTTTCCCTGGGAAATAGTTAAGTCTCTTTGGCACGGTCGCTATTGTTATAGATGTTTTACATGACAATCAAATTACATGATCAAAGTTGGAATGACCTACTTTAATAATGGTGAGTATCCACATGTATGCATTGTGGATACATTCATAAACATGTTACTACACTTCAGTAAAATTTCAACCAAACTAATATATACATTCTCCAAGATATATGTCAATGAAATGGTTAAAAGTTTGAAATTAAATCTTCATCTGTTATAAAAGCTATAACTGTCTAATTTCAACGTAAATAAAGAATCCGTTGTCACACATGTATAATGATACAGTTTAAACAAGCTTCTTGGCTGTCAAAGTAGTGTGTTTCTAAAAACAGTGTAAAATCTTACGATTGTGCAGTGTTAATTTGTTTGAAAATGGTATCCGTATAACGGCCAGTTGCCGCTGTAGTCAGGGGGACAGTTGTTTTCTTCCTCTGCAGCGACGGTGTTCCTCTGCAGCGACGGTGTTCCTATAGATATAATCAACTCGTTTAATTTTATATTTAACTTTGTATCACTTAGCATAATAAAATGAATTCATGTTTAAATTAATAACTATAAAAATTTATTTAAAATTTTAAAAAAAATTTACTTATCATCTGATCACCGCTTTCTAAACAGCACTGATCTAAACCAACCACTGCTTTTTTAATTCCAAATGGTCCCAATATATGGTTATATCAGAGGAATACACTTCACTCCCATTATATGGTTATATCAGAGCAATACACTTCACTTACATTATATGGTTATATCAAAGCAATACACTTCACTCCCAGTATATGGTTATATCAGAGTTATACACTTCACTTACATTATATGGTTATATCAGAGTTATACACTTCACTCCCATCATATGGTTATATCAGAGCAATACACTTCACTCCCATTATATAGTTATATCAGAGCAATACACTTCACTCCCAGTATATGGTTATATCAGAGTAATACACTTCACTTACATTATATGGTTATATCAGAGCAATACACTTCACTCCCATCATATGGTTATATCAGAGCAATACACTTCACTCCCAGTATATGGTTATATCAGAGTTATACACTTCACTTACAGTATATGGTTATATCAGAGCAATACACTTCACTCCCAGTATATGGTTATATCAGAGCAATACACTTCACTCCCAGTATATGGTTATATCAGAGTAATACACTTCACTCCCATTATATGGTTATATCAGCAATACACTTCACTCCCATTATATGGTTATATCAGAGCAATACACTTCACTCCCAGTATATGGTTATATCAGCAATACACTTCACTCCCATTATATGGTTATATCAGAGCAATACACTTCACTCCCATTATATGGTTATATCAGCAATACACTTCACTCCCAGTATATGGTTATATCAGAGCAATACACTTCACTCCCAGTATATGGTTATATCAGAGT
>JAQQZZ010075412.1:0-20591 GCA_030265115.1 Mopalia vespertina
GCTATGTTCTGGGGTTATAACTGTGTACAGGTGTATTTATACTTACATGTAGCTATGTTCTGGGGTTATAACTGTGTACAGGTGTATTTATACTTACATGTAGCTATGTTCTGGGGTTATAACTGTGTACAGGTGTATTTATACTTACATGTAGCTATGTTCTGGGGTTATAACTGTGTGCAGGTGTATTTATATTTACGTGTATCTCCTATGTGTATATTTTAGATCTGATGGACTTCACAAAGCTCTCCCTTCATCAGACAAAGAAACTGGAAATGCAGACACAGGTCAGCACAAATATAAAGCAACATACATGTAGATAGTTTCTTTATTTTAAATAAAAAGATAAGGAGAGATTTTCTCTATTTTCCACCTATGTTTAAATAGGGCAGAGTGATAATTGGACACTCAGTCATCATATAAGTGAATTACCCTTGAGTTAACATTAAACCCCAATCAACTAGAAAACAAACCTTTTAGTGCGGTCAATATGTCTACTTTGGGTCTGTACGTCTTTGTATATAGACCTCATTAAATGGTCATAACTGTATAATATTTGACATGTTAAGATATTATATGATCTTTCGGTTTCATCGCCCCTCTGACTATGAAGAGCAATTTTTTTGAAGAGTAGCGATTCTGTCTTTACTTAGCACTGGAGGAAAATTAACTTTCCAACATTATGGAAACGCTTCACATATTGGTTGTGCTGGTGTCAATTATTGTTAAAATACACTGCTGTCATATAAGTGAAATACCCTCAAGTACGGCGTAAAACACCAAACCATCAATTAATCTTTTGGTTTCGTCAATATATAATTTATGTCACATAAACTGGTGCTCATAATAATTTGTTAGCATCTTGGGGCAATAAATTGTATCATTAGGACAAACTTTGTGTACAGGTCAAAACATTGTCATTTCTGTCCTAATCCTTTCCTATCCTCATTTTAAATCCAGTTGCATGAAATAACTTCATTTGACCTAACAAAAAATATATTTGAAAAAGAAAATAAAACATTTGATGGGGATACAATTTTGGAATATCTTTAATAAATAAACACTGTTTCCAGGTGCATGTGCTGGAGTTAGAAAGCTTACTTGAGAAAGAGAGAATGAAACTTGGCAGACTGAGAAAACAACATTACCAGTTAGCAGGGGAGAGTGAAGGCTGGGAACAAGATCAGGTAAAAGGAGAATAACTTACAATCAATCAATCAATCTTGCTCAGGGCAGTATGTAGGGGTTCATAGACGTCCAGATATTGAGTTTTTTACTGAAAAAAAATCAGTTTTTTTTAGTGTCACATTGATTTTTTTCATTTTTTAATGCCAAATTATTTATTTTTATCATACTTTAAACATTAGAAATGGAGTCTGAATTGAATTTATTAAAAATGATTTCTCAAATTGAGTTTATTTCCCAGCTTACCTACCCATTTAGGGTAGTTAAACTGGACTTCTGTGAACCCCTGGTATGTATCAACCACAGCCGTATTGTCTTTATATGTTCATAATTTGCTGATGTCTCTTTAAAGCATCAGCAAACAATCCAAATTAAATATGATGCTTAATTTATGCAGATTGTAATTGTCAACAAAAAATTAAAGTCCTCATCTACAAACAAATATATAAAAAAAATATCACATGAGCTTGAACTCACATATTTAGATAACACTGGATAGTGAAGCATTTGTTAAGACTATTTCTACCTCCACTTAGATTGAAGGAGAGCAGGATGAAGGGGAGATAATTCCTCAGTGGAAACAAGACTTCTATGAGAGTGAGTCGTGCTTGACAGGTTGACAAGCATGCCTCTCAGACTGAACTAGTATTTAGCAAATAAAATACTGAGCAAATAAAGCTTCAAATGTAATAAATTTGTCTGTGAGTGTAAAACACGACAGAATGTGTGACAGCATGACCTTTGACATGTTTGGAACTTATTTATTCTCAAAGAATATGGTTATATAGTCTACATTTTTCAACGGCATGACCCAATCTAAAACATGATCTTTTTTATTAAACTCAGTATTATCTTTAAAAAACATGTATATTAAAAAAGGAATTGGTGTTTGGTGTGCCGTGCAGCTGTAAAATTAGTATGGAATTAACAATGTTCGAATTTATTTGAAAACTTCTTATGTGTGCTAAATCTATTTTTTCTGTTTACTTAACTTTCTTCTAACAGCATCTTTTCTTAGAGCTTCTTTTTATAATGCATTGATCAATTTCATTTTTGTTATAGTTTATTTTAACTATCAGTTTGTCAACAATTTCATATTTTTATCAACATAATAAGCTTTATACACATTTACATCCAAACACATTTAATGGCTTTTAATATCCACCTTAAAGCTTTTTATTATTGTAATTGGCAAACAATTGTTGAATAAATTACCCGGGGCCGGTTGCTCGAAGCACTGTTAAATTTAATCCGCTATTAGATGACGTCACGCCATGTTGAAGGTCTATCTCTAACCCGGTATTAGTGATTTAATCTGGTGTTAGCGGCTAATCATCTTTCGAGCAACTGGCCCCAGTGTAAAGAATCCGGGGTTGTTCTGTACATAGCCCAGTGTATAAAGACACAATTCTAGGGCTTTTTGGAGGGATCTTCAGGGGAATGTACATGTATGGAGGGTAATAGTCTAAGTCAGCCGATTAAGTGAAATACAAACTCCCTTTAAACATGACATTAAACACCAACCAACCAACCAACCAATTAATTAATCAGTCCCTTATTTTGTTTTCCAGGTATCATGAGAGTATACGAGGATAAAGGTATAGAAGAGGATAGGGATTGGCTTTAATTCACAGTGTATACCTGGATATACACTGTATGTAACACAACCGTTTACATTCAGTTTATTCAACGTCTTGTACTTCAACACCTTCGTTAGTTGATCGAATTGCATACAGTGTATCAATGTTTACACTATTGATAAAGCAAGTGTTGAATTTCAGATGGAGTTTGGAATTATTCCCACAAAATTAAGATACTTGAATCTACTTAAATTATTACTACAACTTTTGTATTAGTTTTTAAACTGAATGCTTAAATCTTGAAATGATTAAATTGGTAGAATACGATAGTATAGGTAAAGCCTTCGGGAATTGAATTTTCTGTATAGTTAAAGGCCTTTATTCCCTCAGGCAAACCTTTTCAGACACAATGTATATGAGCTCCATGACTGAATACTCAATGATGGGGTATGACGTTAAACCCCAATCAAACAAACAAATAAATCAATGATGGGCATGGTCATTGCAAGAACTTAGGGCGTTTTTTTGCAGAACATTAACAGAGCAAATTCAGCACACTCTAAATCAATAATCCTTGAAAATAACTTTTGTTTTATCAAAAAGCAAATAAATCAATTGGACTATGAAGCAATGATTTATGTAATACAGTTGTATATGTGTATCACCTAGAAATGTTATCCTGGAAATAGTGGCTCTGCATATGACTTAGAAATATCTTCCTGGGAATAGTGGTTCTGCGTATGACCTAGAAATGTTATCCTGGGAATAGTGGTTCTGTGTATGACCTAGAAATGTTATCCTGGGAATAGTGGCTCTGGTATGACCTATAAATTTATCCTAAAAATGGCTATGTGTAGGACTAGATATAGATATATCGAGTGGCTATAGATGCAGTGAATCCAAGTTTAGCTAATTATTCTCTTTCACCTTAATTACAAACTTATCATGATTTACTGATGAATTTGTTAGAGTTCTCTGGCTAAGGATAGTGTGTGCCAAGTGTTGTCCAACTGTCCTTTCCCAGCAGTGGAGGAACAGTCATTTTCAAACAGTTTATAGATTTGTTAGTGTGGCTATTTACACCACCGTAACATGAGTGAAAAACACACAGCATTAAACACCAATCAATCAAGGCCTGAAGCTGAGTAGTTGAAGAATCAATAACTTTTATAAGCTAGAAAATCTCTGTAGATTACTATGTGAAATTCTTATTATTCTTCCTACATACTTAAAATTTCGCTTTAATTTCAATGAATCGCACATATACATTTATTTCAAATTCAATAAACCACACGTATACATTGGTTCAAACTTTCAATTTCAATAAACCACACATATTCATTGGTTCCAAACCTTCAATTTCAATAAACCACACGCATACATTGGTTTCAATTTAATAAACCACACATATACATTGGTTTCAATTTCAATAAACAGCACATATTCATTGGTTTCAATTTAAATAAACCACATGTATACATTGGATTTCAATAAACCACACATACATACAATTATATTTCTTCCTTGAAAATTTCACACAAATAAAATGCTAAATATTGAAATTGTGTATTGAAAATTTCATTCTCGATAATAAAAAGAATTTGTAATTACCTGTATGAAAGTAACGTATTAATCAGGTCATAGATCTAGTATTTATTTATTATGTTGGTTATTTTATGTTTTGTTATCAAATTCATTTAAGCTTTAATAATTGTTTTATTTACTTATATAAGTATCTACTGGTTATTGATGTATTTTAATGGATTTAGTTGTCATAAATATGGATTATAGATGTGAATGTATATATCTTAGATGATGAATTTAGCATCCTGTGTCCGGGATTTATGTTGTCATAGAGGTAGAAGGCTGAGTGGTCTAGGTGGCCTGCATTTACTGCTGGCGATTCGGTGCCTAACTGTGAGGGTCGTGGGTTTGATTCCCGGACGGGTTTCAACCTGCAAAATTTTCTGAACTGGAATCGGTTCAAACTAAAAAAGTGTTATCCCAAAATAACGAAAATACTGTTAATCTTCACTTTCTAAAAGACACAAAATTTATTGAGAAAATCCCCTTCTTTCCTGGGTTAGAATTCGAGACTCAATCTGGCATGAGCCTCTGTGGATCAGTCAGTAGAGTGATGGATCTGTAACCCAAAGGTCCCGGGTTCGAATCCTGGTGGAGGCAAGATGTTGATAATAGTTTAATATAATCTCATAAGTTTTCTGAATTATGTCACAAAATAGATCTAATCCTTTAACAATTTGGCCGTCAGATTGTGTAGTTAATTTGTTTGAATACTTGAGATTTTTGCTGTTTTTTTGTTTGTTTTTATGTTTCAAATCTCTTGTACGTGTCTTGATGTGTAGTCTGTTGGCTTCACTCTGTTGTGTACATGTAGTGAACTTACATGTATATAATGGTTTGCCAGCAAACTGTTAGATTTTAAACTACATGCAGTTGATCTGCTGTCTTGAGTGCCAAACTCCCCACAGGCATTGTTATTTGGTGCCACCTTCACATCCTTCAGTACCCATTAATAAAACACACTGTTGTCGCTCATGCAGCATGTAGTTGGATGGAGGTTCCTGTTGCCCTTTTCTCCGATCTAAGGGGCAACATAAGTCCTGTCTTGTCATTGTTTGTTGACACTGCTGATGAGGGTGGTTTCCTTCACCCCTTTGGCTGGCACAACCTCTAATGAGCTAAATAACCTTGGGTGCGGCGTAAAACCCCAATCAAACAAACAATACACTCATGCAGGTGGTTGCCCCAGGAGTGACAACCCCATGTGCCCCTATTGACTTGACCCTTGGAACCAAGTGTTACTGTTTGGAAGGAGCTGTCTAATGCCCTGGTACGTAGAGCCACAAAGCTATGTAACTTGTCTATTAAAGGCTTTAATTTTAGAGTGCTTGGTTTTCAAATGTTAGATGAGTGTTTTGTAAATAGAGTTTTAAATTTATAATAGAACTGCCGTGCTGGGTTTTATATTAAAAAAAAACACTAATGTTATTGATTATTTTATGTGTATTTATTATTCTGTCATTTTTTTTATATTTTACACCTCTGTAGCCAGTATCTTTAATTTCCTGTATTTTTATGCTTTGTTTAACTATATGGCACAGTGTCTGTTATAGTTTTACGCCAATCTAATTAAAATCAGATCTCCAAAATGCTCACCGTGTTTTGTTTTTCACTATATGGAGAACTAATGCAATCACCCTACTTACAATGTTGATTGGTTTCTTAAATTGACCAATCATAGAGCGGCTTCTCCAATCTGGTTTGTAAAAGCCGAAGATTTTTGCTGATGATCCGAAGTTTACTGACTCATATTTTAACATGACGAATGGATATAAACACCATTCGAATAATAAACTTTGAGTGGAGTTGACATTTCTCCCTGTTTACTACATGTGACCAACAACATCAACACAGAAGAAAATCAGATGACTTTGGCTTGGTTTTGCTGAATTTGTTGTTTACCATAGCACCATGTTATCTGTGTTTTCAATGGGCAACTAAAACTGTGACCTTGCATGAACCCAAGTAAGCTTGACCTAATTGAACAGTTTATCAGTGAGGTGATTGTGTTAGATCTCAATCTAGAGATAAACAAAACACAGGGAGCGTTTTGAGATCTGATTTTAATTAGATTGAGTTTTACCCTGCCTGAACTTTCATTTATATTCACTGACTTTGGGTTTTGGGGAATTATTGTTGGCCATATATGTGTTTATCCTTATAACTTTTGTCTGCTATGTCAAATTGACTGGAGAGAAAAATGCATAAATTATTACCAGATACATGTAATCGATAAATTCTAATATGTTTCATAAAAAAAATACATGAGTTTGCAAACTTGTCAGTACTGACGTGAGCTTTTGTTTATTATCATTTGTTACGGATTTTGAAAACTGGATAAACCATTATTTCGGAACAGGGGCCGGTTGCTCAAAGTGCTATTAAATTTAAGCCTCTAGTATTACATGTCACATCATGTTGTAGGTCTATCTCTAACCCGGTGTTAGCAATTTAATCCAGTGTTAGCGGTTAATCGTCTTTCGAGCAACTGGCACCGGATTGCTAGTCAAAACTTCATTTGCCTTGGGTCTTGCCTAGGGAGTGACCTTCCTGTTGTCCTGGTGCTCTCATAGCTATAAAGGGGCAACATGTAGCCTATCCGCTTGTGATTTATTTGTATTGCATCTTATGATCGTCTTTGAACTGGTGAACTAGGATGAAATCTTCAACAAAAATAACCAATGATGGATGAAACAACATGTTGTATATTGAACACATTCATTGTTACCTTGTTCTTTATAAGTGCTGCTTTTTTGTTTTCTGCTATATTGTTTACAGAATAATTATGGTGTCAAATTGCCCCTTAGTTCTGAACTTTTATATTGTACATTCTTTAATTTGAAGTGTTATTTGGATTCTGCTGCTACATGTATTCCTTTCTTTTTTCTTGTGTTTTAAGATTATGTTTTTTAAATGATGAAATCGGGTATTTAACTTTTAAATGTTTTGCTGTAGAGAACTGTTAACTAAATGAATTGTGGTTACCTTTTATATCAAATTCGGAAATAAAATTAGTGAACCACGAATAGCTATACTGGAGAAGTACAATTATGTCAACAGTGTTGTGCAAGTACAATCTCAGTTTCTCTAAAAATCATAAAGTTAATGTCAAAATTAAGCATTATAAATAAGGTTTATGTTTCATCGTCTATCTTTTATTTTAGCATTTTAATACTAAGTTAATTTCACAGTGGAGGAAGATTAATTTTCAAACAGAACACTTGACAGTTGATGGGTCCTCTGGCTAAGGGCAGTTTGTTTGAAGAGTGGCAATACTGTCTTTACTTAGCACTGGAGGAAAATCAACCTCCAGCATTATGAAAACACTTCACATCTTGATTATGCTAGTGTCATTTATTGTTGGAATAGAAATGTACAAAGCCATCATATAAATGAAATACCCTTAAGCACGGCGTAAAACACCAATCAATCACATTTCATGGTTGTGTTCGTTGAGACATATATACATGTAATTAAGATATCTTTCAGCACAGCTGTTAACACTAATCAATGTTCCTTTATCTTATGACTGAAGATTCTCTTCTTGGAAACTCCACAATTTCTTTTTACATTTTAACACCCAGTAATGCAAATGAAACTCAACCGAGCATTACCTTGGTACATCTTCGCCTCTCAAGTATTTGGCTGCCATTATCCTGAACCATCATTTAAGTTTTCACTAGTCATTGACTGTATTGTCCTGTGTTAAATAAATACCAGGAGTTTTGGTGTGTATTATATTATCTCAGTGCAAATAAATGTGAAATAAAAGAGATTTTGTTTGGTTTCTTCTTGCTAATGGAGGGTGGTTGGAGGGAGCTTCATGTTGCCCATGTGCTCTCAGAGCTAAAGGGGAACAGGAAGCCGATGTGTTTGTGGTGTCTGTATTGCGTCCCGTCTTGTCTTTGTTTGTTGCCAGTGGTGTCGAGGGTGGTTTCTTTCACCCATTGGGCTGGCACGTCGTCATATAAGTGAAATACCCTTGAGTACAATGTAAACCTCTATCAAACAAACTTCTTGCTGATGACCTTCAGCAATATGTCCAGAACATGTCACCCCATCCTGAAGGATAAAAGGTGATTTACCATAACTACATGTAGGCAGACACTTGTTTCTAGCTGGTAGACATCCATTCTCGCTAGAGATGTATATAGAGAAGATCTGAAATTCTGTTTTGCAAAAATGAAAAATAACAACCAAGGCATGGCTCATAGAAAGGAACACATTTGCGTAACAACTTGAAAAGTTTTTAAAAGGGCCTTTAGTATTACTGGATTCAGGATTCCAACGATGACCCACTTTTGATGATGGACAGTATAAAGGGAACGGATGTTTAGTTTTACAAAATGACAAAATCATTAGAAATTGGATATGTTAAATTCCACCAGGTAAACTGTGAGTTTTAGTTTGCTTTATTTGTTGTTATTTTTCAATTTTGCAAAACAATGTTTCTGGTCTTGTCTTTATTTCTCTAGTAGCGGGTGAAGCCTAAGATTGTCAGTGGGTAGGTCTAGAAAGAAAAGATGTCTACCAGTTAGCTCCAAGTTTCTGTGAGTAAAGCTTAAACTAGCCCTAAACATAATAAACGGGACAGTAAAATGTATGTCATACCTTACATGATAGAGCCGTCTTCACCTTTTGAACATTAACATGACATTGCATGGTTGTATAAGCATGGTTATTTACAGATAAAATGAATAACCCTTGACATACCTAACTACCCTATAAGAAATTTATGTGTAAAAAAAATATTTAAAATATTTTCTAACCATTTTGTGTATTTTCGTGTTACAGCATAACACAAAATATAAATTTTTGTGTGTATTTCAATGGCCTATTGGTGTATTTAATGTAACTTATTTAGACAGAGTACACCAGGTCGGCAGGTTTGTCTTGAACATGGATGGGAATAAACAGACCAATACGCCTACAAAATGTCTCACAATGTGACCAATCAAATCCATGCACATAGCTTACATGTAATTCTGTCCGAGGCAATCTGATGGCTATTTTTAGCTGTTGGCAGAGGCGATCCTTCAGAAGTTACAGAATTCTACATATTTTTAAACTTGAAAAAATAGTTATCCGTATTTTTGTCTGAAAGACTGAAGTGGTGACCCTCTGATAAATAATAAACATGGAAATGTATACCCTGAAGAAAGAAACACAGTTCTTACCTGGTGTTATTACAAACGATACTCAAGGGTATTTCAATGACATCTCCTATAATAAATACACCAATGTTTAGACATTTTTTTATAAGGTTTAATGTCGTACTCAAGAGTATTTCACTTGTAGGTGGGAGCTTTAATACTGGTCTAACAGAGCTAAGTGGCCAATCTGTTCATGAAGTCTATGTGTTTTATCTGGTCTCATCTTTGCAGAAAGTGGCATTGAGGGGGGTTCACCCATTGGGCAAGGACGCCGCCATGTGAGTGAAACCAAGTACGGCATAAAACCCCAATCAAACAACAAAAAATATGACGACGAAACGTCCATTTCACTCCGTTTGTTGCTGAACTATGATGGAAAACCCCTTATTGGAGTTTAAAGACATACTTAATAACCTTTAGTAAAAGTATAATATCAAATAAATGACATCCAAACTAAAAATTTAACAAATAATAATCATTTATTTGCGTTGTCAGACAACAAATGTTAATAAATGTAAAATACAATTCTGATGAGACAGCCATTCGAGGGAGAGCTTTTGCTGTCATCACTGTTTACAAATCTTAAAAAATAACAAATAGTTGATATGACAATGGCGTGCGTAAAATATTACGCCTATTTACAGCCTATAGTTTTCTTTTGATAATAAAACTACAACGGAATGATATGAATTATAAACACAGACATATTAAAACGTAATTACAATATTTTACAGTATAAAAATGAAGATATTTGGTAATATTCTCTTATAGTAAAGTTTAAAGTTTCATCTGGTAAGGAATTAAACCCTGCTAATAATGATATAATTAAATGAGGCCTTATATACATGATGTGTCTAATTTTGAAACCATTTGTATGACACAAGTTAGGAGGTTTTCAAATAAGTTTCACAAAATAGGAGAAAAATATACAAGGAGACATGCTTATGATACTTTACTGTTAAAGAGATTCCATCCAATAAAACATAAAGTAAATAGGAGTCAGATCTAGAAATCTGTCTGGAAATATTGTCCCTTTATGATAAATATATTCTTATAAATATATATATGTTTATATCAAATGCGTATAAATATGTGGAATGCAATGATCAATCAATAGGACATGTTCACTATGAACAGAAATTGCAAAATTCAAAGTAGATGCACTTATGCAACAAAATCTGAAATATCAAAACCAGTTGAAATATAAAATTGGCTTCAATACTTGTATTATTTATTACTAAACTGTAATATAATATACATGTAAAGATGTTACGAGCACATTCCATTCTGAATTATTTTTGTTTGGTTTTGTATTGGAATTAATAAGGCATTTACCATCAAGTTTTGTCCAAGAGAAAAACCCAAAGAATGAGATTTGACATAGCCTTACACATGATCAATATTACTTAATGATAATAGCCAGTAACTGAAATCACAAATAGTTAGCTAAAAAATTATGTGCCTAAGCACAATTTTAAAGCATATAATATTCGATATGGTAAAAACTTTTTTAGTAAATTTATTTCGATTATGAAGTTACACTTCACTAAAGAATTGACAGTTGTAACTTTTGAAATTAAAATTATTTGCATAAATTAGTTCAATTCAGTATATGGGTTAGCCATATTTGAAAATCTTAATTATTAAGAAAAAAATTGGTGTCAGAAGTGGGATACATAAAAACAAAAATACAGAAGATAACAAATAAGCTCTACTAGCACTTTGAGGATTGAAGCACAACACCCTCAGGCAGAGCTTTACGTGCTCGTTCTGTATACATCGACTGTAGTTGAATATTGTCATGTGACTGGTTATAACCTTTTGTAAACCTGGGATCTCCACCGGACCAGTATTTTGGAGGATTCGTGTCAGTTGATTGGTGATCACTTGAGTAAGGCTCATTATAAAGATGTTTTGGTTCACTATTATATGAATTCTGATTGTCTCTTGGACCGTTCCGTACCGGATGACTGTAAGCTATTCTTGGGGCATTACCATAAGTGTCTCTTCGCGGAGAATAGGAATTTGAACTTGGGAAATCTGGCACTCGGTCTGAATTCTCTGAACCATACTGGTTATATTGTGATTGTCTGTGCGGCACTCTATAGCCAGTATTTGGGCCAGGATTGGGATATGATCTCTGCGTATCTTGATTGGAAGGGTACCCAGGTCTTGGTGGCCTGGCTGGAGGGTTAGTGTATGATGTGTCAGTTCTGTATGCCGGGGAATATGGAGGAGGAGAAACATGGTTTTCAGAATAATCACCTTGACCTGACAATCTGTTACCACTCCAGTGACCTGTGGGTCTGTTGTCAGCATATTGCCCATAGGGTGGTGGATCACGCTCATGAGGATAATTAGGGTTTTGAGGGATCTGGTTTTGGTGGGAAGACAATTGGTTGTATTGAGGCAGGTTTTCCCTATGATTTGCAGGCTGCTGTCTCTTGTAGATTAGCTGTTGTGGTTTTGGGGGATAGGAACTGCGCTGTTGTCTGTTTTCGGAATAACTATCAACAGATTCAGAATCAGAAGAATCAACACTTCCTCTACCCTTTTTAGAACCAACTGATATGCCTGATCCTCTTGTAGATCCATCAGTATCACTTGATGTGTATCCACCTTCTGAGTAGAAACCTTTCCGTGAAGCATTCAAACGAGCTTGTGCACTTTCTTTAGAACTGTTAGACACTTGATTAACAGGAGGTGCCATTGATCGATTGGTTCTATCTGGGGGTCTATAGATCACAGTGTGTACAGAAGAAGAGGATGTCGTGGAGCACTGGCTACTAGTACTAGCAGAGCTATCTGGTCTGTGCTGAGGAGTCATCAGTCGAGAAAATTGCTTGTTTACAAAAGGGCGACTCATTGGTACTGGTCTTAGTGGCGCCTGCTGTTGCTGTGCCTTAACCGGAGCAGGAATGTTCCTTGTGACAGGATTTGCTGAGACAGTTAAAGGATGTGGCGCTCTGTCATCTACAATACCGCTATCTGTACTGTCAACACTGGTGTCATAGACTTTCTGTTTAGGAACAGCCAGAGGATCTTGCTGGTCTCTTGATACACTTTGGAAAGATTCAGGTCTCAGAAGCCTTGGTGACGGCTTACTGGGTACAGGTGGCGGTGTTTTTCTCGATACATTTTCTGAACTGAGATGTGGTAAATCGGTTGGCTGTTCTCGATCTGACTCAGACCCTGATGTCGGATTACTGCGACCTTGACCACTATCCTGTCGGCTGTGGAAGTTCTCAGGCGATGGAGAAAATCTATTTGGTGACTGGCTGGGTGTTCTAGAGTAGCTTGACCCAGGTTGAGTATTTGAGGCAAGATTCTTGAAAGCAGATGGTCTACTTGGATGAGAATCTGCATTATGAGACGATGAGCTATCACAGCTTGACGGAGATTCATTGTACTGTTTACGCAATAACAAACTAGTTTGTTGAGATTGCATGAAGTTGACCTTCTGCATTGATTCCACTGCATGTTTTTCACGCCCTACCTCAGCAAGAACCATTTTTGCAATCTGCTCAGGGTCATATGGTTGTTTCATGGAATCACTATCTCCACCTGCATCCCCTTCAGCCCCAATAGGCTCGGCGCATTCATTTTCTACATTATAAAACAAATCTTTATGTGGAAGACTCTGAACTGAAGCATCTACAGCTGTGTTACTGTGTGAACTTTTACTTGTCAGGGTACTGCTGCTCTGAGAACTGAGGGAGTTCCGTCTGGCAGTGGGTACCTCTGGGTCTGACCGATGTGGCGTTATCACAGGAGGCGTTTCTTCTGCTTCACTTTGAGAAGAGCTGCTGTAACGATTACTCCTGGTGAGGTCTACGGACCTCGGTTTCGTTGGCGTCACTGATCGTGCATTTGGACTATATAACTCTTGATCCTCTGGCAATTCGTGGAGGTCTCCCAAAAAGCTGATGGGTGAAGATGTTTGGCTACTAGAATCATCCATGCAAAACTCTTCCATGCCAGCTGAATTGCCTCGATACATGGACCGGATTCGACTCTGATGTGACAAATACAAGGATGGGTTGGGTGAGGTGGACTTGCTTTTTAGTGCTGTCGTCCTTCCAACTAGGCCTCCCTGAGAAAAAATAGAGATTAAAAATAAGTTTACTAAAACAAATATTAGATTGCTTTAGATTGGGTGTTTTAAACCATAAATAAGAATGCCAGCCCACTTGAAGAAAACCAACCTTACTGTCACCGGCAACACTGACAGAGAATAGAATACATTTATGCAAATTTAAAGTGTTGAGAATCCAAACCAAAAGTACTCCGATCAGGCTGGAGAAATTCACCAGTTATCAGAAAATGTGGATCAACAACAAAACATTTATCAAAGGAGTTGAAACTTGTTGTATCTCTTTTGAGGGCTACTTTTGCAGCAACGGGGGACCTTCAATAAAGGGAGCTAAAGCAATGGAACACAGATACATGTATTCCATTTTATATGTACGAAACCATACCTGATTAAGAAGGTGATTCTTGTGGACACTGCGAACTTTCTCCATTTCAGCAGGGTTGAAAAGGGATCTTTTCCTGGCACCTCTTGGAGAAAGAGGTGGTGAGCTACCCTTTGAAAATGTGGACGTAGAGGTGGAAGAGCTATGTGACGAAGACAGAGATTCCAGGCTACTTGAGCTGTCAAGGGTTAGGATTCTAGGGGCTTCTTGGGTGTCTGCAATTGAGATAAAACAAAGGGTTAATGGTGGAAAGAAATCAATGATAAAAAAGAGTAAATATGGACTGATTTAGGATAAAAAGTTCATCATGCAGCAAAGTCGGTCCTAGTGGGATATTTATTTAAGTCAGAATGACACAGTGAAGAATTTTACAAATATGGTACATGTATCACAGATAACAAATGGTTTACAGTCTAATATTAATTTGATTCCCCCAGATGAGATTTACATAAAGAGGCCATGACTCGTTAAAAGATACACCTGGATGAATGGTGACTAAATTTTGGGGGTTATGTTTAAACAGGTTATAAAACTTTACAGGCTGATATTTACCATTATAAAACAAATAAGGATCGTATCTGGGTATTTTTAAATCTACTTACCAAAGACAGCCACAAGTGACTGAAGAGAAAACTGTAGATGTCTTCTGTTGGCCTGTTTACACATTCTTAAAGTCACCTCATCTTTACCAACGTCCAGCAAATCAAAACCTAGAAACATTTTGAAAATCCAAAAAATGTTACCTAACAATTGAAATATAAATGTTTTTTGGTTCAGAAATGTAAATAATACAAATAACTTCACTAACTAGCAAATAAATAACATTATGGTTGTTGGTTTGCTAGCTTTGTTTATTTCATGCAATTCATCCATATATTGTTTGTTTGATTGGGGTTTAACGTCGTACTCAAGGATATTTCACTTATATGACGACGGATATTCATCCATATAAATTATAATCTACATACCTATATTATGACAATGTTTAAGGAATAAAGCTGACCAATCAATGATGATTATTGCTTTTCCCTAAAATTTCACAAAAAGTATTTCTGATGGGGGTTTAACATTGTACTCAATCAAAGTTAATATTATATTGTACTTCAACTTATTTCTTTAACTTCAACATCCACCAGCCGAATGGTGAAGAAAACCAATTATGACATTGTAAAATTCACCTGCATTAAAAAAAAATGAACAATAAATTTGCCAAGAAGCACAGTATGTCACTTCATTCACTGACAAGCAAGAGGGAAGGGATTGAATCTTTATTGAATAAAATTAACGTCGAAATGATGGTTATCTGAAACCGAATTTTCAAAACATTTAAGTACAGTTAATTACTCAGGTTCACTTGAGTTTTGTTTTCACTTCTATTTAATGGATCATCTTGACTTACCTAAAGAAGCTAAGAACTCGTGGACACCCTCTACCTGCCAGAGCTTGACATTAATTGGCACCTCCACAGATAACTCCCGTGGTGTAAGTTTCCCAAGAACCTCCCGAATCTAACATGGAATAAAAAAGTCATTGGTAAAAACAGATTTTTAAAAAGATTGATTTTCTTTGATGATTTATAGAGGAGATATCAAATTTAAATTCCCTCTGGCTAAGGGCAGTTTGTTTGGAGAATAGCAATGCTGATTTTTCTTAGCAATATGGAGGGAGATTAACTTTCCAAAAGTACCAAGACAGTTCACATGTAATGGTTGGGCTTGTGTCAATTTTTGTTAGAATACACCGCCGTATAAGTGAAATAACCTTAAGCATGGCATAAAACACCAATTAATCAATCAAAGTTAATTGGTATCATTAAGAGCTTCATGAGACGGATTGAATACTTCTTCAAATTCTTGTCAATTTGTATCATTAGGGTTTACACTATACTTAAGGTTATTTCACTCATATGATGGTATGCCACTTTGATGGGTGAAGGAGACAATCCTACATGTAACCAGCAACCAACGAAGATTTGACGTGTTTTCTCACATTGGACAACTGAAGTCCTTCACAGCTACTGATCCATAGAACTATACAAAAGGTCCTAGTGTGGTCGGTTTTATCTACATGTATCTTTGATTATTTTCAGCAAAAGAGATTGAGAAACACTAACGGAAAAAACTTACAAGGCCCATAAGTGCTTCTCCGGCTTCGTAATTGGATATGAATTTTGACAGCGCTTGAAGACCATTGGCTGGTAAACCTGACAAAAAAGTTTAATACATTTATAATTTTTGCTTAATAATAAAACAGGGAAATGACTTGTATATTATTACATAAAATGAGCAACAACACTTACTATCTATCGGAGTCATACAGAAATTAACTTGATAGTAAATGAAGACTTACTACAGTGTTGTGTCATCCCGAAAAATAATAACTTCATTTTGACTGAATTTCAGCATTTATTTTTTATGCCATGAGATGATGGGATTTCTCCATAATATATGCTGAAATATTGAGTCACAATGAAGTTATCATTTATCCCTACCTGAGCTTCAGTAGAACTCATGGTGTCTGTACTTACTTTTACAGTAAAAATGGGTCAGAAATATTTCTTTGTTAGTAAGTTGAAGGTGAGAGAATTTTTGTGAATTTGTGGTCAAGTAAAGGCATATATATACACTTTTTGTAAGGAAATATTACAAACAGAATCTGTCCATCGCTGCTCTTCTATAAACATTGCCCACATACTAAAGCACTAAAAGATTAATAGCAAAAAGTATAAATAAATCAAAAGTTTCCAGGAATACAACGATATATTGTTTGTTCACACAACCTACCGAGTAGAGATTGTAGACTAGTGCTGGCCTGTGTCAATCTGTCTCCAGGGTCAGTGTGAGGGAAGAACACTGAAGAGGGCATTCCATTCTTAGGGGAGTCAAACCTGAACCCCACTGCCTGTAATAGATCCTTCCAACCATTCATACCCCCAACCTTGTTCTCTATGCTCTGATATGTGGTATACATTGAGGTCTTTATTCCTTGATGGATTCGCTGCAAGGACTTCTCAATCTGAAGACAAAAAATTGGACAGAGAATGAGTTTATTTTTTTTTTAAATAAGTTATTGTTTATCCTCAAAGATTCATCAAAGTGATTCCTGGTAAGGGATTTTCATGTTCTTGAAAATCCTAGAGTTTCAAGGTTTTTGCCACCAGGATTGAAAGAGGTCAGGAAATTTTGAGTAGGCAGATGTTTTAAGGTTGAACAATGTACGAACATGACGACTGAAACCTGAACAAAATACCAGGGACCTCCCCGGATGATTCCAGGAAAATCAGCCAGTTCCAAGACAGATCTATGCTATACATTTGAAAGACGTTGCTAGAAAAATCTGCTAGATCTTTCTAAGGAGTTTCAACAAAAATCTTAAAAAGAAAAATGTGCAAAATATTTCAAAGAAGTTTCAGGTGCATTTCAAACTATTTCAAAAATATTACTAGGGATTAAATGCTAATTATCCCAGTATGTTCCCAATTCAATGAACACCTTGAAAAAAAAAACACCTAACAAAAAAAATGTATGGGAAACACAATAAAATACTAGTACAGTGAAGAAAAAAAAATAAGTGACTTACCAAATGAAGTAAAACTCTCATAGACTCTCTACAGTGAGAAGGATATTGAAGCAGTTCACATATAGCATGTCCCATCAGAGCCACTTTACTGCTCAGTTTAACGTTCCGGCCAACGAGCACCCAGCCACCCCAGTTAGACGGGTGGGAAAACTGACGTGTTGTCTGAACCAGTTTTATTGCCTGGCTCAAGGCCTCTGAAACACAAGCCCCTTGTTGGAGAGCAGAGTACAAAGTCCTCATCAACAGTTTAGATGCGTTATCAGGAACAGGCCATAGAGAGTACAGGACACATTGAGCGCCAGCCGATAACAATGCACGTGTCAAACCAACGACACCATCAGCGTTAACTCGCCCAGCTCTTTCATCTGTGTATCCGGAACTTAAAACAACTAATTTAGCATGAAGTTGAAGATTTAGAATATCCGCAGCCGTTAAAAGAAAGTCTGACAAAGATGGTCCACCAATAGAACTGATATCACTGTGGTTGTCACCAATGTCGTCAGAATCAAACATGGAGGAGTGGTATCGTTGATTCGGTCCGTTCATATCAGATGGGGATAACACAAGCGCAGATAGGCGCCAGGAAATATGCGTTGCGAAATGAATTACTTCAACTTGTTCGATTTCTTGTAAAATGGCTTCTTTAGAGGCCTCAGGACCAATCAAGGGTCTTGCTGTCAATAATTCCGAGACAATATTCGCCTCATATTCGGTTCCTGGTAATTCCTTGAAAAGCCAATGTGTCCGAACCGATGGGGGTAATTTTGGATTACCAACAACAACAGCGCCTGCTGATTCAATCACAGGGCGGCCATGTTTGTCCAATTTTTCAGCACGATGAAGAGATGTTATTGAAGGAGCAACCATCAAGTTGAATTTTTCAAACAAGAATTCCTGAGTCTGAGAGCCTTTGAGAATCGAGAAAGGAATTAAAAACAGATCACCTTGAAGAATCAGAACAAGATTAGGGGTACCAGAAACCATCTCAGTTGCTGACAACATGGCTTCCATCATTGGCTGGATAAGGAGATGATACAAAGCACTAATGGGGGTTTTTGAACTTGAAGCCGTTCCACTTTTAATCTCAGAATTTTCGTCAATTTTCATTTCGGTTCCAGTTTTACCGAGACCATTCAGACTGGGGGAGAGGCTGAATAAGCTACTCAGGCTATAAGTACTACTGTTATACACATGACTTCTGTTCACCATTCTTAGAAACCCTGTCCGATCGGACTCCGCATTTAACTTTTCCCCTAGCTCTTCCAGTTGTTGCTGCCATACATCATCAGCCTCGCTTTCAGTCTCACTCATAGCAAAACGACTGCGCACAGACATCGACCTAAAACGATAATTCATACAAAATGTAAACACCTGTCTATTTGATCATTTTATCTACCAAGATTGTTAGGTTTGTCATATTAATCATATGCTTGAATTTCTTTGGTGTTCAGTTACTAATGTTGTAAGCAGCATCTGAGATAAATACTGGATGTATACATGTAGCTTCCCATTTGCATGGATAACTCATATACATGTACCCTAAATCACCTCCAAATTCGTCCATAATATGGCTACATTAAAAGTTATTTTAAGGACTAAGATATGGTTCCTGGGGAAACA
The DNA here is from genome assembly GCA_030265115.1 of Mopalia vespertina. Classification (NCBI taxonomy): domain Eukaryota; kingdom Metazoa; phylum Mollusca; class Polyplacophora; order Chitonida; family Mopaliidae; genus Mopalia; species Mopalia vespertina. The sequence goes on from JAQQZZ010075412.1 coordinate 19,177, forward strand.
AATTTATGTTTTCTGAGAAGTCCTGATGTTTACTAACTGAAATTTTTTTAATCTGTCAGTGTCTCACAGGAATCATTTCTAAGTCTTTAAAATAACTTTTAAAGTTGTCATATTATGGACCAAATTGGAGGTGATTTAGGGTATCTTAAAGGCAGGAAGCTATATTCAAAGTTTGATGTTAATCCATGAATTTATTTTCTACTTATTGTGTTCACAACAAATAGTCATTAATTCTAAAATTATGTAATCATAGCCATTTTGTTTTATGGAAGTTGGTGAAATGCAATTATATCCATCGTTTTAACAGAAGGAAGCTACATACCAAGTTTGAATTTATTCTCTACTCATCGTGTTCACAACACATACAGGCATGAATATTCTAAAATTATATAATAATGGCCATGAATTTGTTTAACAGAATCTGTTCAGTCTCTGTCTTCTTAACAACAGGAAGCTACATGTACATACCAAGTTTATAGATAATCAGGGAATTTGTTTTCATGTGAGCCTTTTCACAAACATTTGTGACAAACAGAAAGTTCACCAACTCCAGCCCCCCCCCCCTTCACTATAGTATTGGTGGACAATAATCGAGTGTGAACATGTAAATGTGGCAACTACATGTACTAGTTACCTTAATGTTGGCTGATGGTATTTATAAGTGAAAGTTAAGCTCAATGATTAACAGGTCTGGATTTCCTTAACCCAGTTTATTTGGTTGTCCATAAGCTTATAACATGGCTAGTGTTTTCACAACATTCCTCAGAAATAGGTCAAACTCATGTCAGAAAACACATTCTAAAAACATCTGGTTCTTGTTAAAATACTATGTACTCAAGCATTCTACATGTACCACTGAGTCCATGTACTTATACTAGAGTAGTGTGGAAATATTGGGTAAAATAAAAATAACACAACTCAAGATTAAGGTTTATTAAGAAACATGTCTCTGGGTGCTTATCTAGAACATTCTAAGATGATTCATCGATTTTAATTAATCTACATCCCTGTGCCAATGTGATTCCTTTTTAGAAATATTGTATGTGTGTATTTGTTTTTTGAAGTTTCAAACTAAATATTAATGCAGGGTTAAGACTATCAATTATTTTGCCATCAAGATTAACAATCATGAAGCATAGTTCATTAATAGCGAATTCCCAAATTTGTGAACTTGCAAATGAATATATGATCTTAAACCCTCAATTTAAAGGTGTTAAAGAACAATTTACCTAAAGGTCAAGTATTAAAAATATCAACAGGTGGTATATCAAAACAAGAAAATAAGGAAGGTGACTTGTTGGTTCGTTAAATTAGGGATTAACATCATACTCAGGCCTGGGCTGTTGGGGAGAACGGTCAGAACGGGGTTTCCCCATGGTTATGCAAACTTAATTTAGGAGGACCTATTTATAGGT
>JAQQZZ010075423.1:0-20590 GCA_030265115.1 Mopalia vespertina
CTACAAATATGGCCCAAGTGTGACAAGGTGTGGAATAGAGTTTCACGTCAGGACACACCTTGTCTCGAGAAGTTGGTTTACTCCCATCTGTCTACATTTCAGTTGAATGAATAGCGGCCATCCATATATTTAGATTTAACAAGGTTTAACATTAGCAAGACAACCTAGATTTGTTTCTCACTCCCTTAAGTATCCCGGTGGAGGCAAGCAAATTTTTCTCTCTTCATTTATTCAAAATATTTATGTCTGCGTTGGGCTTTGCTGAGTTGCGCACTTGTCATCCTGCAGTGTCACCATTTTTACGGTTATTTTTTTCTTCTCTGTCATAGGCACGTTTTCGGCAGTATTTGCCTGCAAAGATTTCGACTTGGATACGACAGTTGAGGATTCAATCTGTAGCCATTTAGAACTTCCCAAAGTACCAGACGCCCCGTGTAACCGAAAACCCTGCCACAAATATAAGTAAGTTGTAAATAATTTGTGTTTTAAGCCGACATATCTTAAGGGGCATACCACTAGTGTTGAGTGATCGCTTCACAGCTGACAACGCCATTAAGTCGCTTATATACAATATCATCAGATAAGCTATTTAAACAGTTCTTGAATTCAACTTGATATATGGGGCACTGGATGCTTTCAGATTGGCATATTTGATTACATGTATAAATGCCAGTCTCACTGAGTTAAGATTTATAACTAACATGATCGTTTTATACTCTACCAGGCATCATGGTTTGGGTGTATTTTACCGAAGAAGAACATCTTACAGAAATAAAGTTGTATAAATCTTGCCTACTAAATAAACAGGATGCCACAATAAGCCTATTTACAATCTTATAATGAGTTTATTAACAAAACGTTTTATCTAAGTCCAGATCACAAGTAAAAATGGTATTTATTAAGACTGATTTAAATTACTTCAAGGATTTGATCGGACCATTAAGTTTGATAGGTTAAATAATAACAGGACTATTCGATGTCATTTAGAGCGAGACACAGCGACAGTCTAATTCCATGACAACGCACCACCACCGGACTAAAGACAGATAGTAGTTTTATTGACTGTCTTTTAGACAAATAAATAATAACGGAGACGAGGGACCAAGTATCGGATAAATATTTATTAATTATATTGCTGACATTTTTTAAGTACAACAACGGATGAAATGTCGAATGCTCACCAGGATTAAAAACATTGTGACATGAAGATTACCACAAGATTTCTGTCTGATCCGGGCCGGCTTAAGACCAATAGAGACCCTAAGCACTGAAAATATTTTGGTGCCCCCGTATATATTTAATAAGAATATAAACAATAATAAACCATACAATCTTCTCTTTTTTTCTCAAAATGAAACAAAACATACTGGATGATGGAAAATAATGTTTATTTTGTGTACGTTTATAGTGTCCCTCCTTCCCTTGTACCATAAACACGCGCTTATTCGGCTTTATGGTTAATCCAGCCCTGTGTCTGATAATATATGACAATTTAGACAAAATACGCGGCTTCAAGCGATTATTGCCGACAAATATAATCTTTATAATTGCGAAACATATACGTACACTCTAAAAATCATTCAGGGATTATCCCTGGAATTCAGATTTTTTTTACCTGAACTAATCAGGCTGTACAGGGACAAGTCAATTTCAGGGAATGCCCCTCAGGCTATAATTTCTCCTTAAATGTCAGGCGAAATATGAAATGTGACCTTGATATGTGACATAAGGATTTATTTTTCATGCTGGGGTCAGGTAATTTAATAATAAAAAAAAAACCCCGAAACATATAGCTGTAATTCAGGCAATCGTACAAACAATTCTTGGAGTAATCAGGGATCTTCAAATTTCAGGACATTTCATCGCATCCTATCCTGAAAATTCAGGACAGTCAAATGAAATTCAGCGAGTCATGTGACAATCCCTGTTCAATCAATGTTATGCAAAATCGAGGGTGTTTTTCTGCACAGTATCCTTAACATAGAGGCAAACGACCTGATATTCAGGGAAACTTACAAACCTGAATTATTCAGGTCAATGATTTTTTAGAGTGATATGTACAGTGAGTTTAATCAATATCACAACCATGGCTTTATATACAACTTATAAGGCATATGTGACAATATGCCTCAACCACAAGTTGTTTTATGATACAGGTGGGAATTAGGGACCTGGAAGAATTGCTCAGTGGAGTGTGGGTACGGCGGCGAAGAGGCACGGGATCTGATTTGCTTAATGGTGGACCAGAGCGGCGCTGAGACCGAGGTGGAACCCAAGGATTGTTATAAGATCCGAAAACCCGGTAATCTAACCCGGCCCTGTGAGATGATGATACCATGTCAAGGGACCTGGATCACTACAGCCTGGTCAGCGGTGAGAACATCACCCGACTCCTTATACCATTGTTGTCGATATATGCAATGTTTTTGATCAAGCTTAAAACATCTTCGAAACCCTTTACTTTCAGTGTGCAATACGGCATTTGTTTGTTTAATTTGGGTTTATCGTTGAACTCAAGGGTATTTGACTTATATGATGACGGATTGTCCATTTTGTCCTCGTGTGAACCACTTATATACCTGCTATCGATATACATCAGAGGAGGATCAGTAGTTCGATATACCAACCACTGAATTACGGCCCATGCTATATTAGATATTTCTAAAATATCCCAATGGTATGGTCCTGCTTTAAACGTCACGCACATGTTTTATAGGACAGAATACATACAATTGTGACCGGTTATTAGCCGTACAGAAAACAAGTACTACGGCCTTGGTTTATTTGACTAAACCTGCAGACGAAAGCTAAAATCTAAGAATTATGTTTGTTTATGTGTTATATCTCTTACGTGGTGATTATCATACATTTGATCATCACTGGATTGTTTTTATCTTGCTAAATAACGATGCATATATACTCTTTTTGAAGTGAGTCTATATACGAGCATACTGATTATCTTTCTGTATTAATTGCAGTGTTCAACATCTTGTGGCACGGGAGTTCAAACTCGCAGCGTGAACTGTGAATATTTTGAACCTACAGAGTACTTCAGTTGTGATGGAATACCTCCCATAACGACACAGAGGTGCACCGGGCCGTCATGTGGAGGTTAGTGTTTACCACTTCTCACAGAGGTTTGGTTACGTAAAATCAACTGATACAATCGTGGTGCTTCTGGGCTTTCGTCAAATTATAGTATTATTTCCTTTATCAAGTGTCGTTAATAATTTTAAAATGTGTTTGTTGCATTATAAAAGTATGTTATTTTTTTTTTTGAAGCTGGTGGTAATTTAACATGCAAGGGTGACTCATCGAAGATGTGCCTGAAGAGAACCACAGGTCGTTTATGTCGACTCAGAAGATTCAGACAAATATGTTGCGAGTCCTGCAAAAAATACAGAGCAAGCAGAAGAAGGCGATATTTAGCACGAAGGCGAAATTAACTCTTTTAAAGATTTCAATTTAGTTTAAATTTCTATGATAATTATGTCATACTGGATTAAACGTGTCTCTACTAAACTATTTAATTTTTTAATTTCAACTTTAATAAGTATATATTTAGTGAAGATCACAGTCATATAAAATAGAAAAAGGGTTGAGATTGAATTTGATAAATATATATACACTTATTTTGCGTTTAATGTAAACCCCAAAAGTTTGTTTCCGTTTTAAGGAATCGGTCATTAAAACCACCCACAAGAACCAGTCATTTACAGCAGTTGTCAGTTATTTTGATCGAAGTTTCAATGCAGCGTTATGTGCCACTGTGAATATGATGGTTTAATTAGACAATTGAGACGGTATCACCGTTTCGTAGAAAGGATTATACTATATTCAATTGACATAGAAGCCCCCGTTTGTGTTTACACTCGTACAGAAGTGCATATGACGAAGGAATATCCACTTCTTAGCCTGCCTTGACTGGGGTCACTCGAGCCTGTGAGCGGTACATCAAAGCAGGCGCAGTAGACACTCTGCTCTATCTGGAGGGTACTGTCATCCACTGGGATCACTCGAACCTGTGAGCTGTAAATCCAACCAGATACAGTAGCTGCACTGTTCTATCCGGAGGGTACCTGTCATCCACTGGGGTCACTTGAACCTGTGAGCGGTACATCCAATGAGGTACAGTTGCCGCTCTGTTCTATCTGAAGGGTACCTGTCATCCACTGAAGTCACTTGAACCTGTGAACGGTTTATTCAATGAGGCACAATAGCCGCTCTGTTCTATCTGGAGGGTACCTGTCATCCACTGGGGTGACTCGAACCTGTGAACGGTTTATCCAGTGAGGCACAGTAGCCGCTCTGTTCTCTCTGGAGGGTACCTGTCATCCACTGGGGTCACTCGACCCCAGTTTGGCTGCCCACTACATATAAAGAAGGATATGTGCGTTATAAGTAGAGGACAGCGGCTACTCTCTCTATATAAAGAAGGATTGTACGTTATTCAGTACTAAGGAGCGGGTGATGACTTCTTAGTACATGGTAAGTAAGTGTTATGCGTTATAAAGTACTAAGAAGCGGGTGGTGGCTCCTTAGTACATGATAAGTAAGGGCTATGCGCAATTAAGTACTAAGGAGCGGGTGGTTAGCACCTTAGTACATGCTAGGTAAGGGCTGTGCGTTATTGAGTACTAAGGTGCGGGGAGAGCAGCGCCCTCTACGTGGCGTCACAGGTTGTGCGTGTTGGCTGCGGTTCTGGGAGTTGACTCCGTTGCCTAGAGAAAGGGGACGCAAGTCTTATACACTAGTACGGAAAATTGGTGTCTTGAGTCTGCATTTTAAAAAAGTGTTGATGGATTGAATTAATGCTATGCCTGACAATGGCGGGGTATGGACAGTGTATACGACCGAGTAATGTTATGCAATGACTTGGACGTTGAACAAATGTGCCACTGCGTCAATAGTTCGTGTAAAAGTCTCCTGGTGTCACCAAGTGACACGAGGAGTTATCTCCCTTAGCTGCACATCACCAATATGGTGGACAGCGTCACAGCATGTCTGAACGGGCACTGCACTAGATGACATGAAAGAGGTAGGAGAGGTTTTTGGGTTTGTGGGAGGTGGGGTGAAGGTGTGACTCCAGGTGATGGTTTGCGCGCTGCGATGTGGGGCAACATTTGCTATTACATCATAAGGAAGGGTTATTACTAATCGTGTAGAGCGAAGCAGGTTGACGTCAGCTTGAACGATACATTGGTGAGTGCCTCCACCAACATGGCCCCTTACCGGGCTTACATCGAAACCTTACTGTCTTACGCCTCGCAACTGGCCACAGCCCTCTGGTACAAAAAAGTCTGGGCAGTTCAACATCATCGACGGCACCAACCAAGGATTTGTCCACCGTAAGAAGCACACGGCAAAAAGTCCCTCGATAGACATGCTAGGCCGTTTGCACACTGACATTGGGTTTCAAGACCGATATCTCGTTAGCCACGTCACCCTGCGAGTGCGACTTACCAGATCCAAAGATGCCTTCACCTTACTCACCAATCAAGAACAACCCGATTTCAAAGTCGTCCTACACGACGTACAAATGCACGTTCGCAAAGTGCAAATCAGCCCTTCCCTCCGGATTGTGCATGTCAATGCCTTTGAAAAAGCACCGGCCAAATACCCGATTCGACGTGTGCTCACCAAGTACTTCAGCCGTCAACGAACAGAATTTGTTCCTGGGTATGCTACCAAAACGCTCAATTCTCTGCATGGTCGACAACACAGCCTTCGATGGTACATCACATGGACTTGAACTACCAGGCACTACACATGAACGGACGTCAAATTTCCCTCACAACCCCTCACACTACGCTTCAACGAGTACATGTATGTGCGATCGTACTTCAACTTGTTGACCGGTATGAGGAAAGCTTACCGGGACGAAGGGACGCCATCTCCCGCCACGAGTTTCAAGGCGGCTTTGCCTTGTTCTGTTTCGACCTGCCCGCCCCTGGATAACGACGCGATGGTGTACGATTTTATCGGACGTGCTTTCCTGGTTTATGTCCCGTTTTGGATCACTGAACTGACAAAAAAAAATTGGTTCGATTGTTGTTGTTATCGTTCGTGTTGTTGTTGAAACACATGCATAATAAAAAATTTAGTAGTCATCAAAACAATTGTGTCCCAGTTTTTGTTGTTGTTTTTTGCGTTTGTTTGATGTTAATGTACTTTGGTTTCAGTGAAGATGACATTCGGATAGTAGATCGTGGTATTGGTCTGGTGGATGCATGGATGACTGGGCAGGTATGGATTCTGGTGTAAGATTGTAATTGCAAATTTGGAAAGCTTCTTTCGTAAGAGTACTTTCCTATTTTCCGTGAATTAGGTACTTTAGAGACGCTCCTTACATGCTCTTACAACAAAGCCTAAACCAACTACCACACAGCGCGCAAAGCAACACGGAAAGACGCCCACAACTTCGCAGAACCCCACAGAACGGCGGCCCAACGCCGCAGGACGCCACAGAACGCTGTCTTGACGCCGCAGAACGCCGTCGTGACGCCACACGACGCCGTCGCCACACATGCGGGCGGACGGGTGTGCGAGTGGAACGGCCACCCCACCGCCATGAGCCACCCCTGCGAAAAGGGATCTAGCCGTGAAAGAGACAAGGACCCTCGCCTGAGAATGACAGGCTGTCACATGCTGTGTCGGCCATGTTGGTGAGGTTGAACTAAGGGAGATAACTCCTGGTTTTATCACATCACACCTCGGTCTTCGCCGATGGGTCCGCTCAGCGGTGTTCTGGATTCTCAAACATGCTGTGACGGGGTGTCAACCATATTGGTGATGTGTGGCTAAGGGAGATAACTCCTGATGTCAGTACTCCATGTCAAATCTCATCACAGCTCGACAACTTTCGCGAGAGTCCGCAAAAGGGTCACTCGAACCTGTGAGCGGCACATCCAAGGAGGCACAGTAGCCGCTCTGTTCTATCTGAAGGGTGTACCACATCAATAACTCGTGTTCCTTAACTTGTTCCAGTCTCGTTTGAAGAAGGTACATTTTATGGATAGCGTTGCTGTTGTAGATAAGTTATTACATTTTCTGTTTTCTACAGATTGGGTATATATTTGTTTAATATATGCATCCTGACTCTAATCATTTGCTGAGCAATAACAAGGATATATGCAGATATATGACTGCACTACGCCGACAAGTAATACTCGTTAAATTTCCTGCTTGGTACTATTTAGTCTAGGATAAACCCGTTTGAACTTCTCTAACATTCTTCGAAAGTTTACGAAAAACTATACGAAAGACTATAATTCAAACTGTGTGTTCAATCATCAGTTTATAAACAGTTGTCGTATTTGTCTAATCTGCGATCAATAGCCCTAAAGAGAGGTAAGTCGAGACCCACTGACAGACTGGGTGACACCAGAGAACTGAATGTTTATTTTGTTACAAATTCTGTTAGTATACAGCATCCGTTTAAAGGTTAAAGCCGAACTAGAAAAAAATTTAATTTTGCTTTTTGAACAATCTAGACACTGTGTAACGATACCGTTAAAGAGATGGGGAAAAAATTAGTTCAACTTTAATCGTGAGAAACTTGCTAAAGCAGAGTGATTTTTTTAATATAAAAATTAACTGGACAAAAATATACAGTAAACAAGAGTACGATTTCAAATTTTTGGGGGGTCTTTTTGGCATTTTAGTGACCAAAACGCTTTAACTGTTAGGTGAGGGTTTAAATACAGTCCATGTAGGTCTGATGTAAAGGGACTTGTCGTTGGACTCCTGTATAATGACTGAGGGACAATGGGAACAAGTGGAAATTAACTCCCGTTAGAATATGAACAACACAAACGTAAAAATAGCAACAGACACAAACAGAACTTGGTGATCAAAACAGTTCTCGACATATTGTCTAGAAAACTATTAAAATTGCAGTAGGCTAATACAATGTGGATCCAAATATAGCACATATAGCGACTGGCTCCAATAGAGTATCCAGTCTAAGCGCACAGAGTTTGTTAAAAAATATTAAATGGTTCTCGATACATGTTCTTAAAACCAAATGCCAATCCGATTCCTGCATGCTAATTACGTGTTGGACCAACGATTGTACACAAAACAAAAGACAACCCAACTAATTGATTAATTGATTGATGGATTGTTGTTTTACGCAGTGTTGAAGGATATTTCCGTTTGATGACGGCGGTTTATTCCAACAATAATTGACACTAGCACAACCATGTGAAGCGTTTCCATAACGTTGAAAATTTTATCTACCCCGAGTGTTAAGTAAAGACAGCATTGCTAATTTTCAAACAAACAAGTAAGTTTGTTGAATAAGTATTGAACGGATTTTGATGTACGCCATATGCTCCGGAAACCACAGTATGCAGCAACAAGTCACGCTGCAGTACACAGCTTACAAATAGGCTGGAAAATCGATACAATAGCCAAAGAGACAGATTAATTATGAAATGAAGCTTCTTTTTGTTTTGTTTCAAAATATTGTTTTAAATTAAACTTCATTAATTAACAAAAGCAAAATAGTTAAATACCTATAAAGATGTTATATACAGTGGAAGGATTTCACACGTCACAAGTAATGTTCGAATTATAATAACACAAAGACAATTGCGTAAGGTTTAATTTAAAACAATATCTGTAAATTTAAAAAAGCTTCACTACAAATGGTAGCAGAGCGTGGTTTCGATAACCGGACATCTGAGTTAAAGACCCAGCACCCTTATAGATGACATTTGTTTAGATCACGTCACTACTGTCTAAACATTAACGCATGAGGTCATGCATTGGTTTATGGTAGGATGAAATGTTATGTAGTGAAGCTTTTTTTCGTTTTATCTTAAGATGTTTTAAATAAAACCTCAATTAATTCGCAAATGGAATTCGTCTTTTTGGATGTTATACAGGTCTACAGTGGAAGTAATAAGCCCGTTAAATATCCCAAATGAAACACACGTAAAGTTCGGTATAACAATATATAAACGAAACTCGGGAATTTACCAGCCACTATAAAAATCTTTGTCAGCATTGGTGTTTGATGTGGAGATTTTAGTTTCATTTGTACCTGTCTATTTAGTTTTTTTTATCAGTGTCGAGGACCTTACTTAGCTGATGGCTCCATACTGTTAAGTGATACAAAATATATCATTGGCCATCTCACCGTTGCGTAATAAGATGATACACTAGCTAGACTACGATTTGATTGAATACCTATCTATATACAAGGTCAAGTGGCTGTTTATAATCTAAACCTTAACATACGTATGAATCAGTTGTCGGGAAGCCGGATGGAAAGGTATTCTGGCACAGATCACCAGGTTAACACTTTATGTGATCCTTACATCGACATCAATTAAAATCAATCAATTCTGCGATCGTCTTCCGTCGTTAGTACACTGGGACTATTTATAATGATGTCGTAGACCAGTAAATCAATGTAATTATTGTTAGTTACTAACAAATTTAATGATACCTACATAAAAAAATTGATTTCATTGTATTTTGACCCATTGCACATTTTTAAGCAGTTACATTTTCTTATAACCGAGGGGCAGAGTAGAGCTCCGCCCCGAGACTTCCTGGGAAGAACGTAATGGCGTGGTCTTAACATAAAGTCTGCGTTGGAAAGATAGATGGTACTTAAAGGTTTCAACAAATGTATGCATACTGTGGAGATATAGACAAAACCAAAACACCCATTTCTCGTTGGTTTGCATTTTCTTACGAAGAAGTTATTTTAATCGTCAAAAAAACTAGTGCATTATATTTGGATCTCACCCCCAATATATGAAGTTAACAATGCGCGGATGACTTCTATATACATACTGTCGACCGACGTTTTATCTATGTTAATTCCAAGAGAAATTTCGTAACTTTGGGGATATTATCTTTAGTTAATAAGTAGTGTTGGCTGAGATTTACCCCAGGCTAGCACCCAAGGCCCTCAGGTAAAGCTCCAGTCCGGGATTAGCACCCACGACCTCAGGTAAGGCTCCAGTCCGGGATTCGCACCCACGGCCCTCAGGTAAGGCTCCAGTTCGGGATTAGCACCCACAACCCTCAGGTAAGGCCAGGCTCCAGTCCGGGATTAGCATCCACGATCCTCCGGTAAGGCTCCAGTCCGGGATTCGCACCCACGACCCTTAGATAAGGCTCCAATCGACCAGCAAAAAATATAAACAAAATCCAGATCGAGATTATGATCTATTTGGAAACTTCTCTATAGAACTTCATCAGATTATCGACTTTTTTTCTGTGATTTTGACCAATTTTCTTTATCATTTTAAAAAATATATTAAAATCATTCAGACCTCAATTTAATATTTTCACGTGGCAGTGAAAGGCATTACATGGTGGCGTTAGGTTCATAGAAGGCCACTGTCTCAAGTAAACCAACTAAAAATGTGATTCAGTTCAAATCGCCGGCTTAGCCTAATACGGAGATTTAAGGGTTACCCCTGATTCTTTATAGTTTTAGAATAAACGGGAAAAAGCCAATTCCACCAACAGCAACACAACATGCGTCTCTGAAAGATTAGTATACAATACATGGCTATAAAGTAGGTACGAGATACGTCCTGGAAGTCCAGTAGAAGATAACGATACCTACATGCCCTGTATATATTCCTAGATGCATCGGGTAAAGTACGTTTATGTGTTGGTGAATAAACCGGAACAACAATACTTGATCAAAAAACTCCCATGTTGAGCTTCTTGGTGTTTAGAAATTCGGGGAAAATGTCTATTTGTGTTTCTGTCCTTAGAATTCGTTCGAGAAAAACGAGGGCTAGATTCCTAAATGGTCTACAACTGAATATAACTATTGGAAAAATTGGAGAGCTTATAATGTGTTATTCCCATTTGATACTGCACAGGTGTGTTAATGTAGGTAAATGTTTATTTACAATGTAATACCTTGTATGTCATGGCAATAGTGCATTTGAAACCACAACAAAACTCGATTCTCAGTCATTTTTATATATTCAACAATCTTACTACAAACTGAATGTCACGTTCTGTTATCCAATATCATGCAACATCAGGCTTATTTATTCATTAATGTTCTACCTATTTAAGTTTGACAGTACAAAGGGGTGACAAATTTGTTGACGTCATATATAAATCCATGTACCTATCAACAGTTTATACCTTCATGATAAAATTTACAGCCCGCAGAATAACATTTAGTCATTAAATTAAACATTGATATGTTGGTAGTTTAAATTGTATCACGGAAAAGTTATGAAGGTTAATTTATAAACGGCACTTTTTAATATTTATTATAGAGGTGACACAGTACCGCATTTATACAGTACAGAGGTCTTGATGAGAGAGGAAGGCCTATCCGGTACACCCTACTTGTACAGATCCAAACATTATAAGGTACTCGACTGGGACAAAACAAATTAATGCCGATACACGTCCGCTTCGAACACCCCTGTACATATCTGTTGAATTTGTTTAATCAAACCGACAAGTAGCCTAATTCCTGATAAAAGGTTAATAGCCACTGTGTATAATCACTAGTGAACCCTATCAGTGCTATGTCATTATTTTATATGGTTTATTTAAAAATGCTCTAGGCTTTTCAAGGATGACTTTTCTTCTCCCCAGTAAATAGAAGTTCAGTGAGTGCAAAATATCAATACATTTTTCTTTTCTCCTCAAATCGAGTGCTTTACAATTGAACACAACACCCTGGATGTTTGAATCACACTCTATCTTGTCTGTCTATCCATAATTTGTAACCATGCGTGTACTACGATAAAGATCCAGTTCAAACTCGGCCCTTGAAAGCGACACTATGTTAACATTTATTTATACGCGAGTCCATTCAGACAGTATCACATATAACCCTCTTTAGAATACTTTGAGATCTTACTGAAATGAAAACCAAAGTAAAGTTGCATTTTTTAAAAAATTGCCCTATACTGTTCTTTTATATATGAAACCTCGTCTGACCTGCGCATCTGTATACTATGCAAAAAGTAAACGGTGATAAGGCGAATTTTTTTAGTACATTAGTCCAATAGAAGGTAGATAGTAGTCTATGGTGATTCTTTACTTCGGTTTTTTTTTCTCACATCATTGTCAAAAGCATGTATATATAAGTTTGTTTACATAAAAATGTTTGATCATTTACGTGCAATTCTTAAAGACCCTCTGACTGAGAGTTTTTTTAGGGTATCAATTAATAAATCAATTAATCAATCAATCAATCAAGTATTCAACCAATCAAGTATTCAACCAAGCATTCAATCAATCAAGTATTCATCCAATCAATGAATCAATCAATCAAGCAAGCACTGAATGGACGAATCAATCAATCAATCAATCAATCAATCAATAAACCAATCAATCAATCAAGTATTCAATCAAGTATTCAATCAAGTATTCAACCAATCAACCAATCAAGCAAGCCCTGAATCGACGAATCAATCAATCAATCAATCAATAAACCAATCAATCAATCAATCAATTAATCATAATATTCGTTTTTCAAAAGGTGTGTGGACTTTATGACAGTCCAATGTCGCAGACTAATTTAATCATCCCGCATACTTCCTTGTGTGCAGAAATCGTGTTTTGTGTCGACCTTTGGTTGCTGTGAACGTTTCCGTTTCCGTAATATTGTGCAGGTTCCAGTGAAGGAGCAAAAGGTCATGACCCAGATGACAATCTTGAGTTATAAGATTTAATTCATTGGTATTATGTGCCCACCTCACTTCATATATATTCTATTTACCTCTGGCCAAGGTTAATGCGTCCAGAATTATGTCCCCTGGGTGAGCATGTTTCTATTTCTATAGCAGTCATTTAATTCTATCTAATGAGACTTATAAAGGTTCTTCAAGAACAATTACTCCGCTTCAGGAAGGTTAGTCAGTGCATTATTTTCAACTACAACTTTTTGTTCCATTTCACTGAATTGATGTTGACATTAAATACCCCTGTCTAACAATTACCCTCCATTCTATTTAAAATCAATTTGTACTTACAGAGAGAGTCTGGAACATCGTGTTCTTTATCCAATCTTAAAGGTGACACAATATCTTAGCGATTATCTATTCGAAAGTTCATTCAGGCTGCCATATATACTTCAACAGATTAAGTCCGGCTTAAGCTTTAGAGAAAGAAAAAGCAAATCATGATGGAATGTCTATGGCTCTTGGTCTGTTTTGGTACATAGAATAATGTGAGGTAAGGTTGAAGTCCGTGCATTGGATTATTCTAGAGGAAACAAATGACGAATAGATAGTCGTGTAAAGTGAAGCTGAGATCGATTCAATTGTATAATGTCAAACCCCGAGAAACTGTCCCACCGAGCAGATATATTAAAATAGGTCGTGGTAGGACACACCTTATTGCATCACTTAAAAAAAGTTCCAGATGATGTCTTTGGTCCAGATTGAATATATCAGTATTTATCACCAGGTAAGTACCACGTCAGCATTAAAATCTTTAATAAAGTGTTTATCACAGCCTTTCAGTTATCTGTTTTTTTATTTGACGACTGGGATGCTGAGTTATCGTTCAACCTAGACAGTCTAACCTAATTGAACACTGTTTGACAGGCATTGGTGTCAGTTCTTCATTTCAACAAAACTGCGAGGCGTTGGGATCTGATTTTAATCAGATTTATGTAAAGATAACATGTTTGCCTGGCAAAATGCAAATAATGGTTGAGTTTGTATTTAATACATGTAGGCTAACAATGCAATCGAGTCCTACATGTATACAGACAAATGTAGACCTATTAAGAAACAGGGCCTATGGTTTCTACAACAAAGAGACGTGACACAGCAAAATCGTTGACCGTTTTTCTTAGGTATATATTGACAGTTAACTTCAATGAGGCGTGTTTAATACTTATATTGTGTGTCATTTGTTAATACGCTTCGGGTCAATGTTCTATCATCGATCAATGTCTAACATAAACAACATTTAGTGCTGGTGATATATCAACATACCAATTGTATTTATGACTATTAAATAAAACTCAATAGCAGTTAATCACCAGCCGAGCGTGGAATTGAACCAAATAACAGTTCACACCATAGGCCTTCCAATTATATGTAAACCTAAATAGAAAAGAAACTCAGCTCTTCTGAATTACAAGATGTCATTAAGTTACAAATAATAAATTAGTTCAGTTATTTAAGAAAAAAAACGTACTAAATCACTTCAGAAAAATAACTGCAAATAAAAAATAAATGCACATTGTTTTCAGATAAGGCGAAAGTTTTTGACAATTCCTTTTATTTGCAGTTATCTTAGTGATTTACGATCAGAATCCAACCATATCTTTCTTTTCTAACACAAATTATACTTATTTAGGTTTCTTAAATGTTAAAAAACACCCATTTTCCCCAAGGTAATCAAATGGTAAAACCCACCTGAGTTTCGCCTAAAACATTAAAAAAACACCTTTTTTTTATTAAGTTAGTCGATTTTCACAAATTTCGTAGGACTTAGAGTAGCGCTTCATGATTAAAAGGTATTTTGTCGTCCCAAAGAATATGAACTTGAACTAAATTTAGGTATTCTGGCAGAAATAATCCGTGTTATTTAACTAGTGTGGTTCCTAATCTGGTAATTACCATCCATGTTTCTAAACACTGCATGGCAGGTGTTTGTCATATTTATGATCTCTTATCAATGTTACGTGATAATTCCTTTAAATACTTTTATCATAGACATTTTTATCATTCCTGACAAAATTTTTTAAACAAGTCGAAATAGTGAAGCACCATTCAAATATTTGTATCTTTCTATGTGTATCTGTTCAACTTACGCTACTACTCTCATTCAGCTCATGTTTAATACAAGGAAGTAAATCATATGATTTTTGGATTTGGCTTTTACGATGTGCTTCAGATTATTTCCCTTATATTACGGCGTGTTAAACAAATCAGTGGAGACAACCCCTCCTGGAGTCATTGGCAACAAACGATGACTGAACAAGACATTCACAAGTCGCAAAACCTGCACAACACATCAGCTCAAAGTTCCACCTAAGCTCTGAGAGCACCAGGACAACACGGATGCAAATATGTGAATTAAATATTCATTTTTTACATGGGAAATGAATTGGCACATATATTGAAAAGAATTCTAGATATGTTGAAATTAATTCTATATGTGTAGAATAATCTTTTTTTTACAGACGGGTAAATCTCTTGTAACACATGAAAAGATTGAAATAAATTCAAAATTCCTTTTACATATGAAGCCTTGAATACAAATAAAAGCGATTTAACCGCTTGCAATAAGGATATAGTTTGAACATTGTGAAGACAGAAAGTAAATATTGTAAACCGCAAGAGTGGTCTTTTACAGATTCTGCCCTCTTTGTGCGTATTGATGTATATGAGCACTTGACACGTTATCCACAAGGAATTAGAAATCTGTTATAAAATACTTGAATCAAGATGAAAGAAACTGTCGACCTTATAGATAATTTGCACTCATGTAACTTTGCTAATTGACGAGAAGTAAAAGTCATCATCAGAAAGCCTAAAGCCTTGAAAAAGAAAGTAAACAACATTATCATATGACACCGATATAATTTACATGTGATATACTTACGTGTACCAATTAACCCTTCACATTCTGATAATTGGATTCGAACAATTAAATTCAAACCATCCTTATGATAAATTTAGTGCATAAAGAACATGTATACTGTGGAGATTCAATGAAACAAAACAACGATAATTAGGTTTTGATTGCTTTTTGTTTTCAGCGAAGAACAAGAATAGACATAAGCCATTGAAAAGAATTCAACAGAAACTTGGCCACAATACAATATTTTTTCCGTTCAATATTTTAAAACAAATCTAGTTTGGAACTTAATTTCAATAAGTATAAGGTTACGAGGTACATCCGCTATGTAAGATATGACATGAATTTAAGCGTTTTGTTTAGGGTTAAGTTTAAGGTAAGCTTAGGGTAAGTAACATTTAGGGTAAGTTTTTGGGTTAGGTTTAATATTAACACAAACCCAGAACAAACAACTCCCATTTTGTTGTACATGACGGACATACCGGTTACGGCATGTCTAAAACTGCTACACTTTTTGTAACGTTATCAAGGATTCAAAGTACCTTTACTCCGAATTAAATATGTCACAATATCCCATTTTCAAGATGTTTTACCATCTTTAATTTTTAAGATCCTGCTGGACAACCAGTCTATTATCAACCGATATATAGGTAGGAATTTTATATATGTGCATATTTGTGGAAAATTTGGATACGCAGCATTACAAATATGTAGATTTGGCGAAAACTTAAAATTATCTTTAAAACTTATTGCTTATTAAATCAGCAGAAAAAAATACAGCGCCTTTTTGGTGCATGGAATATTTCTCAGAATGTTATTATAATGACACCCCAAAAATTAGTTTATCAAGTAGAATAACTCTTGAACTGAGAAGCGGTGCCTCATTTTTGTCAATATTTTACTTAGAACGATTTCAGTGGACTTCTTCGTCTGCACGACCATAACAAAATTTATAAGATAAAACAGATATCTTCCAGTTAACATTTATATTAAATCCATGTCGAGCTTTAAAAGAAAGGATCAATAGTTTTCGAGAAATAAGCAAATTTTTATGTAGAATCTATCAAAATCTGAATTGTCTGAAATAAGCATTTAAAGATTGGATTTCTATTCAGTCCATTTGATCAATCAGGTGAGCCTGCCAATAGATGTGTTATGTTTAGGATGAGCTTAGGATGTAATACACATTACTATATCGTTGAGAAGACATGCAGGCTGTGATAATCACATAAATCTTCAACACCTTATCAACAGCTTTGTTAATAAGTTCACTGAAAGGCCGAAATTTACCTATTTGTAATTAAAATTTTGAATTAATTTTAAATATCATAAAGTTTGAATGTTTAATTTGAAATTAAAGGCATATAAATTTCCCATTTTGGAGCCGTATGGTCCCAGATAGGCCTTACTGAATGTTTCGGATATTTCTCTTGGACTGAAACGACTTTGACAAAAGCGTCTAAATATTACTGAAATGTATAATTAACAGAGGAATTCAGTTGTTCAAATCCCTTAAGACTTTATTCCTAGATTAGAGGATTTCACGTAAAGTTGAGGCCTATCTGAGATTAGCAAGCAATCTTGTTTTTCTGTAAACGGGCACAGGCGTAGACAAACTAACGAACATACACGAGAGTTGTGTGAAGTTGAACAACTTATATTCTATCCCGTTCCATATTAAATCCAGGCAATCAGTGCGATTTGTTGAAAGTTCCATTTTTATATTTATCTTGATGAAGACAACATACCAATAATGTGAACACTAACATACAACAGGTCAACTCACAATCACCGAGTGTTGACAATCATTATACCATGTGAGGCTGAATTCCATGTGACCATCTGACTTATGACGTCATATATACGGTTTCATTGAAAGGTTAATGCGTTCAGTAAAACGACCATTGTACTCTAGGTGAACCTCACATGTAACTGTTAATATAGCAGTGATTCAATATGCTGTTTGATAAGACCCAAGGCACCTCAAAATGTTTTACTGTCAGTAAAGGAAAGGTTGGCCAGTGCATCATTGATGTATAGGTACAAGATAACCTCGTAGACGCTGGCCTGCCGTCGGTAGGCCTACCCTCGGTCCCTACTCTATTCAGTTTAAATTTCTTTGTACATTGTCTCCACTCTCGAGTCCTGAAAGCGACACTATGCTATCTATTATCATTTAGAAGATTCACGCAAGCCGTCGTCAATATTTGTGTTGACAGATAACGTAATATAGTATTGCTTTAAACCAGGAGAAAAGAACACCAAAACAAATATAAAACCTACTCCAGTGACATACATTTCCATGTCTTCCTGGTACACGTATATTGATTAATGTGGTGAGTCCAGTCCATTGACATTCACCTTATGTAGAACAAGGTGACAAGAGATATTCGTACGAGTATTTGTTGAGACCGAATGTATGGTTTCTATAATATATAAGGGAATAACCTTTAGAGGGGTTAGATTTTAGAAGTAGGCCTATGCACTGAACACAACTTACTATAATAGGGTCTACTCTGAGGGGATTGTTATAGCCTAATACCACGACCACATTAGTCTCCATTGGGGATGTTTGCATTCGACTAATGAATATATAAACAAACTACGTGGTTAACGATTTTGCCAATGCATTGACCTCTATGTAAACATGTGCAATATGTGTGTTGCAGGACAATATGAACACAGAAGGTCTGTTTATATTACCTGTACGATGGTATTGAGGTATTAAGAGACAAACACTACACGCCATCTGGTTGAGAAATGGAGGAACAATACTTATCCATCACAGCAAAGCAGAAAAGCAGTTCGCAGTATTTTAGTGTTATTGTAGCTTAGTAGCCTAGGCCTAAACGCCGCGGTACTCCCTTCAATTATCCCGGTTTGTCAATACCGCTAAACAGATAGCTTATTTCGCCATGGAACCACCTCCAACCACTCAAGCTTACTACTATGTTAACCCTGCCCAGACTTGCTTGGCTCCGAGAAGTCACTATAGATAATATATCCCAATAATTTCATCTCCAAACTCGACTTGTGGCGATTAATATCCCAGTCTAAAGTACGGCTTCCTCAAGATTTCGTTTACCGCCTGCAATGGCCGCTTTGATTGCCCATGATGTTGACTTTTTGAAAGTGGAGACAAAATTTTATCCGACCGTAAAATATTTTAAAGTAAAATTCCATGTATTTGACGTTTTCCGCGAAAAAAGAACGAAGCCGATCTACTTAACGGTTTGGACGAAGGGACCACAGAAGGAAGCACTGGCTGTGGTATAGGGTCATTTTGCAATCATCAACTACCATCTAACTTTTCAACGCTACACTTTCTTACCGCAGGGGGCGGGGCTCTACTTTAAGACACAGCTACAAAAAAAATCCAGCTGCTTTAAAATTTAGTAATGTGTATTGTGGGTCAACATAAACTGGAACGATTTTTTGATATAAGAATAATTAAATTTGTAAGTATCTTCAATTTGCTTGTTTTTTTTATTGGGGCGTAGTCTGGTATCTTTTAAAAAAGAAATTACATTGATCTACAACTGAATGGCATCATCTAGTATAAAGTTCCGGTGTATTTATACAGCTGTAATTCGCATTTTGTAACCATCAAGTACCATCTAGCACTTAAACGCAGACTGGAAACTTTGGGATAAACCCGCACCATTACTGTCTTACCAGGACGTGACGAAGGGACTCTACTTTTACAACAAGCCAAAGGTGCATGAAAATTTGAAAATGTGTTATGAAGGTCAACATAAAATTGAACAATTTTATTCATTCAAAAATGATTAAACTTGTTAGTATCTTTATAATTGTTTTTTATTTTTTATTTGGGTGACTGATATCTTTATAAAGGGAATTGGATTACTGTACAGCTGAATGACATCAAAGCATGGTCCCGGTGTATTTATACAGCTGTAATTTGTCTTGCTACGACCGCACAATTTACGCCGTTTTAGCAGATATAACTACATGTAGACACTCAAAATGGCAATAGGTTTATGACAAAGCGGGCTGTACGTAAGGCATGGAGGTAAGCCCGCTTCTGGTTTTAATCAAATGGTCCTGGAGATCAAAATGGAGAGCCTAGCACAATAATGCATTATGGGGCAAAACTGATGTAGCTAGCATGGGAATTTAATACAACGTGGTCCTATTTTGTCATGACCACAAATATGACCATAGGAAGACCATAAAAGTTTCATTATAATTTTTTATTTCAGGAGTTTTCTTAGACGTGATTGTAACAGGAAATGTACCAGGGTTTTAAGTTATCACGTGTTGTTTACGACAGGTGCAAACGTTTATTGGTTTACCTTCACAATAATTGACCTACTTGTAACTTGATGTGACGCTTACCCAATTCCCAAATTTTTTTGTAGATGATCTATTTGATGTTTACATGGGCTGACCTAATTTTAATCTGGGCTTCAGCAAACAGTCCTGAAGTTCAAAATAAGTTTAAAGGCGTAAGTAAGCTATGAACAGATCAGGTGCAGAAGAACTCAAATTTGAAATGTCTACAAATTTTACCAATAAAACAAAAAAAATTACCTTAAAAAAGATTATTATTTATCAATAACTTTATGAAGATAATTTATGACCAAATTGTGTTAAATTAGTGTTCAACGCCATACTCCAATGTATTCCAATTAAAGCTTATAGGACAATATTATAGACTGGTCGTTTCTTACTCGTCTTGTACAGGTTATTGTTTGTTTGATTGCAGTTTAACGTTATATTCAAGGATATTTCACTTATATTCTGACGGATTATCAATTTCACACCGATGCTTGCTTAAATGTGGTGGAAAACAGGGAGGAAGCCTAGTAGAAACAACCCTGGCGATTGCCCGAGCGGCAGAGCCATATGGCGTAAGACCACTATTATACACTTCCGTTTTGTCACCTTCGAATATAGTTCTTGATATAAATGGTGTGTTGTCTTGTTTAATTTTTTTCTGGTGCTGGAAATTTGTTTTTGGTGGAGTATTTGGTATTGATGTGAAGTACTTGAGTGGGGGTTTCTGGTCAATGTATTA
>JAQQZZ010075434.1:0-20590 GCA_030265115.1 Mopalia vespertina
CTAGAACATAAGATGATTCATAGATTTTAATTAATCTACATCCCTGTGCCAGTGTGATCGCTTTTAGAAATATATAATGGCCCCACTGGGTGCATGTACAGCTTTTGCCTCCAAGCTGATTTTTATATGATATTTTGGTGCATCAAATATTACTCCATATCGTATTTAGCAACATAGACGCCTGGTTATTTGTTTCCAGATACTAACTGTTTAATGTCAGACCCTATATCTATACTTCATTTAAATCAAAGAAAATGCTGAGAACTAACAGCATATTTTGATCAGATAGAATAATAGAGATCTATTAAGGTCGATTGCATATATAACAGAAATTGTAAACATGGGCTTTCTTGAATTTGTTTGTCATCTATTTCCAGATAAGTACTAGAACCCTTAGCTTTGTTGAAAGTCACCTAAAGAGTAGCAAAACATTTACAAAAATAAGAAACATTTATGTGCTTTAAGATATACTAAAGCCAATTGGATTTAAAAGTATCTTGTTTTTTCTTCTTATCTTAGCCGTTACTTATTATCAGTCATGTCTGATAGCTAGGCCGATAAATATTTAATGCCATTTTGACGGGTGTGATTACTTTATGATGGCTTATAGCCGTTTACAGTCCCAGTACTACAAGGCATATACATATTCTTATCTTACCAGTTCATTTAGATGTGTATTTTCACCACCAAGTGAAGGCCCGCACCATTAACACTCTGGTGGTAGGCCCTACATTATGTATAAAAAAACATGAAACTTGCATTACGGTGCACCATTAGCTTTATTATCAGTTATTCTAGGCAAAACATCACGTGACGTTAAAGATAACACGTTGGCTGACTGCCTGTACATGACAAGTAACGCGAGAAAGTGTGTGACACGAAACTTGGTTCGTACTGTAATTAAAATGTATGGTAGGTTTCATATGCCACATTCGTCGACGTTTTGCTGAAGTAAATGTATTTTAAAATGTTGTGTATCAGTTGTATATAACTTAAAATTCTGTACATTGGCACAGTTTCTGTTGTACCAGCTTTGAATTCGCAAGGAGCACGTATAATGAAAGATGGCATATAAATCCTTCATACATTTTACTTACAGTATACCAAACATCAAAAGTGCCATCGGTAAAAACCAAGGAATATTTAGTTAAAAGTTCCATGTGACATTCATACTTTCAAAGTGGCTGTGTTTTAGTAATCTTGTTTTTGGTTTTCTTGCTTTGTTTTTACTTCCCTGTTAAGCTAGACAGACTCGGTGCTAAATAGCGTATTTATATACAGGCCTTTAAACCCCAGTAGGCTATTCTTCTGTTGTCTGACAGTGCAGTCCGTTTAGGTCAAACTTAAGATAGAACTGACAGTCTCCACTGATAAGACCTTAGATGAAATCTATACATAATCTATGTAAATGAAAACGTTTTGTTCTCAGAGTTTCAGAGAAGGTTTTTATATGTGACAGGAAATGGAAACACGGACGAATCGGCCTTTTTAGTAGTGTCTAACAATCGTACCCTTGATAAAACATTGGTGTTGAATAAAGATTCAAGATTCGATAAAAAAGATCAAACTTTCACTTTAAATGTAGTAGGAATGCTTGTTTCGCCGACTTCTTATAAGTCCCATCAATCGACCGACCATTCGTAGGATAGTGTTTTTTTCGCGCTTTCATCTATTGCGCATTGCACATTTCACACTTAGCAATATTCCTGATCGACAAACGGTTGAAGTTGAGTAATTAAAGTTATTTTGTTTTGAACGAAACAAAGGCAACCTCTTAAGCCATTCCCGTTAGACATTGGTAGTCGCCAAAAACACTAGGAAATACTCACAAGTAGATATTTTTTAGAGAGGCCGATCAACGATTTGGGTTAAACAAGGGATGTTTTAAGTCCTATGCACTACGTTTCACAACTATTGCCTACATATATCAGCAACCTAACATTCCTGAATCCAAATAGTCCACGTTTAATTTAACCTTCTCTGTTGAATATTTTTGGGGTGGGAAATAACTGAAGCAGATCGACTTTAAGATTTGCTTTTAGTGTCGATGATGCCAACAGATGAAAAATATACGTTACTTACATTCACATTCTAATATTTTGTTTGCAATAAGTCGAGAAATGAACTACGAGAGGCGTTTAAGACAAA
The DNA here is from genome assembly GCA_030265115.1 of Mopalia vespertina. NCBI lineage: Eukaryota > Metazoa > Mollusca > Polyplacophora > Chitonida > Mopaliidae > Mopalia > Mopalia vespertina. The sequence continues at coordinate 2,149 of JAQQZZ010075434.1, forward strand.
ATATCAGGCTTCGGTTACATATCGAAATGAACCGAGAGATGTCCCATATGGATCAATAATGTTCTAATGTAAAACCTTTTCATCTCAATCTTTTTTCTTTGTATTATTTTCTTTTTAGACAACATTTAAGTTACGGTCTTAACAATTCGTACATAAATCATGGAATGTCAATGTGTGTTTTAACACCTTTTCTGCATAATACCAATACTGTTTGTTGGTTACAAATTATGATATTCCTTTCATAGAACATCCTGTGTTATATGGAGTTAAAGTTTTCTCGTTCCAGTGTTTGGATTAATTTCGGGCAGTTGTGAATTTTAGCGACATGGCGTAATTTATTTCCACGGAAAAGACTTTCACGTCAAAGAGGGGAGATAACTTTGAAGGGAAGCAAAATAAATGTTATGTTCCACGCCCCATCTGTAGCATTACTTTTGTTACTCTGCATCGACATAAATCGTAAACTCCCATGTGACGTGATCTTGACCAACCAGAACAAAAAAGTTTAACATAAGGTTTTTGATTCAGACAAAACCCCCCAAAAATCTATTTTAAGTTTACTGACTGTTTGTGTCTTGTATATGTGTCTGTTTTCTCGCATCAGACGATGTAAACCACTTTACTGTTCTACAATTCAGCACGTCAGCCGATTATCTACAAGTTCTTGGTATCATGGGAGTAAGCCTAGACCAAGAAGGTGTGAACATTACCTAATGTCGAACTGCACAGGTGCGACGTACTTCCGTCAACTATGAAGCTGAATCGACTTGATGGTGATTTAGTTTCCTTTCTCTTACATCATTTTCTGTATGACCATGCACTATCTTTGTTTTTGGTACGCCTTTGAAAGAAAATCTTGCATCCGCTACAATAGGCAGTAATTGTGTTAAGGTGTGTTTGGTCACGGCTTTACGAGTAATTGTCCGATTGGGCAAAACATTTTCGCTGTCCCTCAACGACCCTTAAAGAAATGAAGGTAGTGCGTTAACAATAGCTTGACAGGATTCTTTATCAGACCGGAATCCTAACAACAGCTTTCGACTCCGGTTATTTTCAACGATCAATACTGGTATACAAAATCGGAACTCCGAAAGATACGGATATCAGGAAGTAATCGATTAGTGAATAGGTGTTTCAATACAGAAAACTGCCACATTTCTATAGAAGATTAAAGAAGCTCCACACACAAGACGTCTCTCTGGAAAAAAAAAAGATTAAGAATTGAAAAATGTTCTTGGAATTGGTAGAAAAGAGCTGAAAATAATGACTTTTGTAACTTATTATTCTGTAAGCCTGACGAAGTTCTACATACACCATTGTTAAATTAGCGAAATTACTTATACACGAAAGAATCGCGGCCTTTATCCGGATACAAAATGATGGCCTTTCTGCCACGAGCCTCTGTAGCTCTGTCGGTCGTGCTAGCTGGTCGTGCTAGCCCGAGTCCCGAGACTCGAATCGAGGGGTAGGCAAGCAAAAGTTTCTTTAGCTACAGTTTCAAAATATATATAATTATATAAAACTATTGAGCCAAAATTCATGTTGAAAGATGTTCCTACGTCTCAAATAGCTTGTCTATGACATAACTATGCATGTATCTTTTCTTAAAAATAACAGTCAATATCAAATTTCAAGAAAAATCAAACACTTTTGATATAGTCCGAGGCAGATTTTATCGACATGAAGCAAGCCGGTATAATATAAAATGGTACAAAATGTAGTCATTAAGGGTTGTGTTTATTAAACGCACACCTGATGATTTAATCGTTCTATATATACCATATAAATCGTTATTGTCTTCTCTTGAGATTTCCGTAGGTTACCCATAACAACTCGAGATTAAGACCTCTCAAGACATGTGTCTCCGAGACTTTATGTAGAATATAAGATGATAGGTATCCATCTATGTGCCAGTGTAATTTATCTCTAAATATTGACCTACAATATAGAAGAAATACAATATACCAAAACCTTTTTTCAATGAGTAACTTCATATCGTTAACTCTATGTGCCAGCTTGTTAGTCTATATATATTATTGTAAATGTAGAAATATAAAAATATGTATGCCTCCTAGTAAATATACAGCATGAAAACTGTTTACTTTTAACTCGCTTTTCTTGGGAAGATTTAAAACCAAGTATTTTGTTTAGTATTTCTCCGGGAAGAATTGTTTGTGTTGTTACGGTAGAAACACATAGCTTACATATCGCATACAATGGACCAGCGTATAAACCTGCCTTACAGTTGAGTCCAAGTGCGTTGACTTCATAAACCGGTCTATAATGACAATCTGCAACTTCTTCGAACGCTACAGCAATAAATCCTTAGATACACAGTTACAACGAATAAAACACGGAATTGTTCCGATTATATCCACATCAGGGTGATCACCATACTCTCAAAGGGACAGGTGTCTATAATAATTTATCCACAACAAGATAACTAACAAAAATCCTTGACGGGTATTTCCAGATTAATATCCTCACAAAGATATCCAGGCTAGGTTCAAAATTCAACGAAACAAAATGCTGTCCGAATGTACCGTATAATTACATACAGCCATTTGATTAGTCTATATCCGTTGGCTTGGCTGGCTGATCACTCTTTAGACCGAGTAGTGACTGGCTTGTGACTGATAAAAAAATCATACAATCGATCTCACTTATATAGAGAGTTGCAGAAGGTACCTGATATAATTTCAGAATAACATCACATAGAACACTCTGGAAAACATAATTTTGTCCAATAAAAAGATTTCAAAACAATAAGCTCAGGGTCAGGGAAACTACTAGAACAATGAAAGAAAGTAAACAAGTGATTGACCATTGATAACTGGGTCACAATATTTTCTAGAACATTCAGTATGTAAACAAAGATTGGTTACTATAGGGCTTCTAGAACATACATGTTGCCCTGGTTACATTAAAAGATACATGACTCTATTTATAGCCAATGACCAAAATCATTATGCATATGATTGACCGATGATAACTGGGTCAAAACTACTAGAATGTTCACGCTGCCTTGTTTACATTAAAATGAATGAATATATATTTATAGCAATGACAGCACTGAAAACACAGCTCGAAATAAACATGTATATGACAGTGTAAGCACTGAACAACAAACACCTATTCAGATGCACCCGGTCATATAACTTAAGAATGGCGTTAAATCCCAATTAAAAAATAACACTATTCAATATCACGTGACGTGACATTGGTGACCTGTTATTGGGGGAAGATTTGGATCAGTCAAATAATTAACCTACCAACCTGCCAGTATTATTCTCCATATGGACTTTGCTAGCTGCTCTTATTTCTTGGGTACATTAAAGTCAATATGTGAACCTATATGCGCCGTTAATAAACATCTACATATATCATCAATGAATCAATGCGCCAATCACGCAACCAATTAAATAAATCAATCTAGGAATCACTACTTAGTCAAAGCAGCATAAAAGATATGTCGTGTCATCAGTACTATAAAATCCTTGTACCAAACCATCTGACACGCATGATCTATAAATTTAGCTAACACTGTCAGGTTTGACGATGAACAGATTGAGAAAGGATGGTACAACTTGTAAGGAACGATTTTCAGACAAGAAAGCATAAACATTTGTTTTATTAAATTTATATTTTTAACAAAATTGAGATGTTACATGACGTAATGGTGTACTTCTCCTTCACAACACTATCAGCCAACGTTAAATCGATAGTCAGGATTTAAAACGTGGTGTTCTGATAGAGTGAAATTGGGTGTTATTTCAAAGACCCATAGACAATTCTAAACTAGCCACGAATTATGAACTTTGCATGAGATCTGGAAGGCTCGTTTACAGGTTACACACGTTGTCATCAGCTGCAGTGCATAGCAAACAAGACATGTGACAAGAATATACACTGTTCGGTCTTAGCTATTCTTGCAGATTTCTGCACTTGGAAAGTTGGGATTTTCTGTAAAAACGGCGAAACCTTGACAGCAGTGTCCGGAGAATTTGGCGTCAGTAAGAGTTATGGTTCTGCTGTGAAGTCTAGTCTTTATTGGATTTATTGTTACAGGGGAACGACAATAGTTTAGAACGGGGTTTCGCCCAAGATATGACAAGAAAAAGGAACATTGACTAAAACACATCCCTTTCTTTGCACGGAACGTGAACAGAGACCCGTGTAAATTAAAAACTAAAACATGTATTTTTTTTACATACTCATGAGTTCACATTTGTGAAACAACAGAGTCGACAAAGCATACAGGGAAAGCGTCTCAGCTCGTTGTTGTCATTACATATTCTTTTTTTCTGATGAGCGAAAAAGAGACAGTCTTAGAGCCAACAAAATCTTCACAGTTCTTTTCATTTCATTCGAAGGGAGACCCATTAAAACACATCATTAATGGTATCTTTTAGCCTTGTCCGTTCTGTTCAATCTCTCTCAAGTTTTGGAAGCAAGGTGGGTCGATACTGTAGTTAATGTTTTTGCGAACTGTCTTGCCGTGTCTCCTCTGCTGGCTTCGTACAAATGCTTCAATGGTGAAACAGACAGTTTGATGTTGATCTATGTAGATGTGCTTCTCATATCTACGCCGGATTTCGACAATATAATTTGCTTTCGTTTTCCGAGTCTAAGAATTCACAGTTATCGCACTTTGACAACCGATATGGACCTGATATATCGCACGAAAAACTTAATGTCCGTGACGATAACTATAAATTCGACTGTATATCTCACTACACTCAATTTTCCACGCCATATTTTCGTACCAATTATAACTATAGTTGCCATATATCTGGGCTCCGTTACTCAAAACTAAGATATGTTCCTAATAGCAGATTACAACATTGACCCTGTATTGGTCCGAATTAGAATCTTCAACTTGAGTGACGTCTTTTAATCCATTGAGTATGCCGTAACACGTGAGTACCTTTGAAGGTAGCGTTCATCTAGATAGTGTTTTCCCGTATCCTCAGTATTTAGTAACTGTTGGGAAAAAGCTGCCGGTGAAGGGTCCTGTTAAATATTGTCCTTATAATCGATATTGTCCAGACAACCACCTGGCTGTGACAACCAGAAGACACCCCAAGACCTAACGTTTATATAGCATTGCAGACGTTGGTTTCGAGGAGACGGAAGACCGACCTTTAATTCAATATCATCACATTTTGTTAAATTATCTTCCAAATAGGAAAGAGCGGAAAGATTCTACAAGAGAACCATAGTGGGTACATTTGTGAAAAATACACGCACCCTGGTTCCCTTGTTAAAACAATAGTGGATATTTTTTTAGCGATTGAGGTTTCATATATCCATTAGCATTTTGCTAAAAACAGGAAATCGTTCTCATACTAGCAGTATAGACAGTTGCCTCTAGATGATCCATAAATGTGTCCAATAATATCTACGGCAAATTCTACAATGTAAATTTTATTGCTTTCCTATGGACAGAACGACTCATTGGTTATATACTATTTGGCAGGTAACGTTAACTGATATAAAAAAGGTGGGAGGATTAATGGCCAGTATGTTTCTCGTTACTTCGGAGAGTGTAGGCAAAGTATTTCCCCAAACCCTTCAGACCAGTTCTCCCTAAGGCTCATTATACGACAAAAAGAAGGCATCTATCGCTTTGAACAGTTAATGGTCTTCGGCTCTGGAAGACTTTCTTTAATACAAAGAAAACTGACTGTTTTTTTCTTATACCGTGAAACCATTAAACACATCGTTAACTTTAGAACGATCGATTGAATTACCACTTCCAAATTTTAAAAGCAAAACGTCAACAGGTCAATATGCCTTCTTCGAGAGAATGTCTCTGGGGCACCTGTTGGTTCTTTAAGACACCTTAATATTGACCCTATCCATGTCCTTAATATCTATTATTTTATAATTTGAGTGGGGGAGGGGGCGTTGGCGAACTTCCCGGTATCGTTGCGTCTAAACTTTCCTTTAGTCATGAACCAGATCAGACAAAATGTTGATTGTGCTTATGATTGTAGTCTAAGATTGTAGGAGTCGACGACGCTGACAAACATCAAACAATATTTTTCTATTTGATGCCTGTATTAATCGTCACCAATTATCTCGTTCCTGAAATATATGTTATCATATATGTTATCCTCGTTGATGAGGTATAAATGCTATGAAAATCATTTATGAAATTTATATATTTATGCGGTAACATAAGTCGCCAAAGCAAAACCGCAAGGTTAATTGCACTGTCTTACTTTGGAATAGAATATAGGTTGGAAATCTACACAGAACGGCGACGAGTGTATGTTGGAGAAGGTGAGCATCTGTTGAGAGACGTCTGAAGTACACGGAGGAACAGTCATACAAGTTCCAGTTCCGAATAGATATGTAAATATAAAGAACCAAAATATTTGCATATGTTTAGTATTTAATAGCATGGAAGTAGATTTCAATTGAATTCCATAGTACTGAAATCAATGGACCAAAATATAATTTTGAAAAAGGATTTCAGAACGACGATTGCCATGTATATATAATAAAATGAGGACTGAAGTAAAAATTAAATTTCTAGAAAAAAGAAAAAGGTGTAGAGAATTGACGTATTCGGTCAGGTAGGAGACTTTTTTAAACTGTTGGATAAAACGATACTGTGGGACAGCGGTCCATACTTTTTACTCGTATGGTATCAGTGTGTAATATATTTTCGATACACCAGTTTGTGCCGATCCTTGAAGAAGTTGGTATAACACGACGGTTTCAAGCTTAACGTGTAGGAAAAGACTATGGTGATAAGAACTACCTAGTCAGTAGATGAGGCGTTTAAAGTCCGGCTGTGTTTCGATTTCCTGTCAGATATAAATCGTCTTTCGTAAAACTCTGAGAACAAAAGGTTTCAGATTAGATCGCGTTTACTTATCGATGTGATGTCTAATCACTAAATGATAACAAATCTCTTTCTTCTGTCTGTCTGAATGGAATTGACTGGGTGGAATTGACCGATGCCTGTAATCGGACCATATCAAATACAAAAAAGGTCCACTTGGGAACAAAAAAACTATTTAGCACATCAAGTAAAAGGACAGAAATCTAAGTATATTATGTCTATACAACTTCTTACTTAGTAACTATATTTCGTATATTGATATGGATGACTTCGCCTTTGATCTAACCGACATTTGCAACGGTCAAGCGGAGAAGAAGCAACTCCTCTCTGCGCATGGTTTTTGAATGTCTTTAAAATGGCACAGCTACAGATTGATCCCATAAACATATTATGGCAAAACATACTATGTCAATAGATTATACACTCTTAGAAATATTGGTTCTTTGAGGGTTCTTTAGAGAAGATAGAACCATCTGTATGGAACCATAACGGCAAAAACGGTTCTTTAGAAAAGATGGAACCATTACGACAAAAACGGTTCTTTGATATCACAAGAAAGGGAGAAATTCTTGGAACAGTTGCTGTGAGGGTTCCATACAGAACAATAAAGGGTTCCACCAGAGCCATGACTGAAGAACCGTAAAGGGTTCCATTAGAGCCACATTTTTCTAAGAGTATATACTAATGAAGAACAGTTTGTAAATTTAAATATACAGATCAGTTCACTGCACTAAAATGTGTGAAACTTCGAGAGCTATTTTACTAGTTTGAGCATTTTGAAATATTTACAAACATAATTTGCTTGCTGATGTTCGTGGCAAAGAAAGTAACAGTTTAGTTCTGATCGGTTTGGTTTAAACGAATGTTTGTATGTCTACAAATCCAACGAACTATTAATGACAATGGTTTTGTTAACGCCAATTATGTGAAGGACCACTTCATGCAGATATTGTGTTCTTGGTAGATCTTCCATCCGATGTCCCTAAGCCAATACTTAATTATAAATGTACACTTTGGTGAGAAGGTTAGAGTAATCATGGCGTAAAGGCTGTTTGTAAAACCTTAACCGATTTCTTGTCAAAAGTGACAAATCGGTTCAAATCGACCATTACACGATGACCTGATTAAAGAGCTTACAGTGGTGAACACCGATAGAGGCTTTATATCTTGTCTTTGTATTATTCACAAATATAAAAAAAATATTCCCTTAACTGATGGGAAAAAAGGAAAGGCAGCCATTTAAAAACTGTAGTTTAAACATCCTGTATGGGAAAATAAAATCAAAATAAGCGTTGATTTTATAGTTTATATTTCTGTAGACGAGACGAAATGTTGATTTGGCTCAGTTTGAGGAAACAAATGGTTCAGTTCTCTTTGTGTATACATGTCACTCTTTTTCCCCCAAAAGGTTAAAAATCGATACTTCATAAAAAAGCATATACCTTTTTTAACAACGATTCATGACACTGAATTAATTCTTTTAATAAGTTGAATAAAATCAAAGTTAAATCAATGCTTTGGGAGACTCCTGACAAGTCAATAACCATCTATAAAGGTTAAATTGTTAACAGCATGGGAGGTTCTAGATTTGTTGTTGGCAGTCTCTTCTTTACGTTATTGATTTCAATACAGGGGGATGAAACGAAATATTCTTTTTTGTTGTGATAATTCATCCAGTATAATTATACACATTCCGCGTAATTTTTACCTATCTAATGAAATTTCAAAACGCACGCACACGCTTCTGAGAGCTACGTCATGGGCAGTGTCAGCAGAGCTATATATCTTGTTGACCGTTGTCAATGGCAACTGAGCCTATACAATGGGCCATTAGGTGGCTGTCCATTTATTTCAATTTTGAGGGTAATATTTGGAAGTTTTAAAATATGACAATGAAACTGGTAAGACAAAATGAATTAACAAAGGTGACATCAAAATATATTCGCTTAATGCAATTTATTCATTTGAAATGAATCGATTTTTCCCATCTTTAGTATTGTGATGAATTGAACGGACGTGATACAGTTTCCAGGGGAACAAGCGTCACGAGACACACGCCTGTGATTACACCACACTAACGTCAGCTCTTAAGTCTCGCCAGAAAGTAACGAGGGACGTGATTACGTTTAGCAGAAGAGTTAATATTTTTTCGCGGTCTCGGAAATGATTTTTTCTGAATTAAACCACTGGTAGATGGTCCATGTAATTATATATTGTTAGCGAATAGCCTTTTTTTTTTTAACTCCATCGATTGGAATAGATGTATTAAAATTGTATTTATAGATTGATTGGGAATCGGTTAGTGACAATATCCCTTTGGCAAATTAATAATTAACAATACAGAATCATTTATGAGAAAGCAGGATTCTGGACACCACAACGACTTATTATGTTAACACGAGTTGTATTGATAACTGTCAAGTAATATCACCAACAATTGTAACAAAAATGGCAGAAAACACTGACAGCATATCTTGTTGACATGGATTTGACGTGGCTATAGGAGCCCACATCAATAAATTAGCGACAATTGATCTGTGACAGAAGGCGATCGTTTGAAGAACTCAATCGTGTCCCATGACTGTCGTGTTAGAGACGATCGTAATAGTTGAGAGTACAACCATAACAATCCACTAACACTTTACTATTCTAACTCTTCCTGCTTTACCGAAGGTCTCTCGAAATCCGGGATGGTTCTGAGGCAGATCTTTGCAACGGTCACATTATTGTTGGACGATCGTTTAGAAAGGATTTCCTTCAACGCCAAAGTCATGGAGGATTATCATGCCTCGGTATTGAATTAGTGGACTGTTCTAGGAGACTATAAAAGTGTATTATAAGAGATGTGAACTCTTCTACATTGATCTTATTGTTGTTTCAGCACTAAAATTTATATATACTTGACTGTGCAAAAATTTGTAGAAAAAAGTTAAAATTAAAAAAACACAAAAAAGAAACAGAAACGTATCACAAAAACATTTAACAATATAAAAAAAGACCGGCATACATAATTATGTCAGGTTATATGGCAGGTCGGTTATACTTTTATACATGACTGTTTTGCGTACTTGTTTACGACACCACTTTTCCACGTTAAACCTGGGATTACAACGTATATTGTAATCCCAGGTTAAACGAACCAGACGCGAATAAATTGAAATTTTCTAAAATTAACAATCTGATAGAGAGCAATTGGACGTAAAATCGAACTCCATCAAGCGAGTGTTAACGTCGTTGCTAATAACGGACTTTCATAGGGCATCTGGAGAGAGTTATATCATGCAAGAGTTCCCAATTTTGGCCATCGGCAAAGCTGACCATTTAGGTTTCATATTTTGAGATGAGTTGAAGCGATTATTTTGTAGCACAGCGATCGTCAAGGAAGGGACTGTCTGATGTGTATAACATGGCCATATATGCTAGATTGATTGAAGTATTGGGTGATGTATTTATTGATCAATCGATCGTCCGACCGATGACTGATTGATTGACTGACTTATTTATTTGCCCATTGACTGATAAGTGTTGATGGATTGCGTGTTTCATATATCATAAATACCGTACCAATTTCTACCAGCATCAACTTTTATTACAGATGCATGTATCGAAACAATTATCTCACAATTGGGTTAAAATAAATTCCGATGAACACAAAGGAATCCACGGGTTATCAATCATTCGTTTTTAGTCAACCGGCCCCCGGACGTGCTGTGAGCTAACTCCGTGAAATCGCCTCCTTGAGTGTACCTGTTTGCAGGCCAGTTTCTACTTACTGTGATGACCTAACGTCAGAGAAAAGGTTGTGTATATATTATCTGCACCTAAGATATGTTTACGCTATAAGACATTTACAAGGACTGTTAAACGTTCAAATTAACAATTTGCGTTTCATCACTTATTAGATCTAGAAAAAAGACGTGTTTATAAATAGCTTGCTTTTCAGCGCAATATGCTTGCAAATCAACCAATAGCACAAACATATAGAGTTCCAAATCGAGGAGGCAGTCAACATTTTCTTCAATGGACACTTGGTCTGCATCATGTCTTTATTCAGCTGTAGCGCATGTTTTCTGCTTAAAATTACAAATTATTTTCCCATTTTTTTGTATCTATTTGATTCGCTAACCGTCACACACAATAACAAAGGAATGTGTTTCCAGGAGTTTACGTAACTAGTACTTGTCTCAACAAACTTTTCTAAAGATAATTGTAAGTATATGTTATCTGGATTGTCTTAAACATTTCCAAAACAATTTCAAATTCTTAATCATGTTATAGTGCCATATACAATACTTTCTGTAGAGAATGTAATATATTTCTAGCTTGTGTTCCTGTTCCAGTGGTAAAAGTTTCATGGTTAAAAGAACGAAAAGGTATAGATACGCAGACAGTGCACACGTTGTGCCATTAGACGACGCTTGTTTTTTAACCGTAAAGATTCCACAGCGGTTATGTCCAGGCTTACGGGGTTATTTATGTCGGCAAAAATAAATCCCAGATATTGTCAACTAGGGACCAAATAATAAAGAAAAAAAAGTATATAGAGAATTGAAAATGACAATCGGTATAACAAAACAAGTACTGAAAAACCAACAGTCTCGAGCTGAAAAAATCACGATGTTCCATTCTCAAACATTCATCTTAGACTTTTGAATTCGTCGAATTTTAAAAAAAATGTTTCATCTATTTTTGACAAGGTATTGTGTACGTTTGACTGGTCTCGTATCCAATTTGGTTTCCGGTGAATTAAGTCGTTCATAACAAACGCCATGCACTATTTATCCACTCCTACGAATGGCGTGTAACTGTGTCAAAATATGTCTCGTCACGACTCTACTAGCACGGGTCTCATCGAACTCAAACCAAGAATGTCAATCTATCACCCCTTGAGGAAGCGAAGGCTATAGACACACAGTATTCTTTGTTCGATCTAAATGTCAGAAACAGTATTAATCACATGGCTTCTTGACGATGTTCAATAGGAAATAAAATAGGCTGAAGGAAGTTAAATGGATTCTACTATTACATCATGCAACATGGCTCTTCTGGAGTCTGGACAAGACTTGCATAAAGGTGGAATCGGAGAGTGTGTCGTGTGAATGTTCACCTGGAAATACCTGCTAGCTGGAGACAATATCCCGCATTTGTTAACATGCTCAGTTAAAAACTCATTTTCCATTTATGCTTCATGTCTTAAAGAATAAAGATGTAGAGTATTCGAACTGGGTCGTTTCTGACAACGTCTTTACATTACATGCTAATGTAGGGAAACCTTTTGCCATTGCTGCAATACATGGAGTAAAAAGGGTTTACTTCTTTTTTAAGGATAGCTCTGACTTTTCCGACAAGGTGGCAGATTTGTATTTATAGAAGAAAGAGGCATAAATTTCAGAGTGATCATCAATCAATTTATTCGTCAACCAGACCTGCCCATAGCTGTATCCAGCAGCAATACTCTAGCAGAAAAGCATTTATTACCTGAATTCATGTAAAATACGAGTGCCTTAGGATAAAGCAAAACTGGCTATATTTTTGACAGTGAAATTGGGAACTGTTGCATGATATAACGTATTATGGATCTAATGTGGAATTTCGTGATCTGAGACGCTTGTACGGTGCTTTGAAGTTTGGTCGATTTTATGACCAATTATCCTCTATCAGACAGTTAATTTCAGAGAATTATGTTTTCACTTCTGTCCTGGTTGTCGGTTTAACTTTGAATGGAGGTGTCATAAAGAAGGGCATATTGCTGACATTACTTCCAAATGTTAAATATGAAAGGATGACGTAACCAGTATTGACATTTGTGTGAAATAAAATGTCAGGAATACGAATTTGTCAAGAGTGTAACCGAGAGAAGGATGTTTAATATAACCCCTGTGCCATGTTCATCTGAGGCGCACAATGTTATGTGTTTAGCAAAAATGAACTCAGTCAGACTCTACATTTCCCATTATTTTTGCAGATGAACTAATCGAAGGCACACCGCCGAGCAGACTAATCCTAAATGACTTTTCAAAAAACCGTCTAGAATATAACCTTTGCGAAAAACCTTTTCACTGAACTCACACCATGAAGTCTGTCACATTCTTGAAGGGATGTAGGTAATGTCTACACTATATAGAATGACAGGAGTCTTTGTTCGATCTGAATGTCAACAACAATATTTGTCAATGGCCATCCTGTCGCTGTTCGAGAGCAATGGAAAAATAAAATAGACCAAGACAAATTGACCGGATCAGCTAATATTTTGTGATTGATTTTATAGCGGCTGTCGCCAAATGTTTCAACAAATTGAAGCTTTGATTGGACCCATTTCAAAGTATTCTAGACGCAACCAATACAAAACAGTTTGTGAACAAAGTATTCTAGACACGACCCATAAGACACGGTTTGTGAACAAAGTATTCACAGTACAGGCTTATTGAATATGTAAAGCATTATTGCATAATTAACTTCTGCAAGTATTTAAGATTTAGTTATCTAATAAAGCCAAAATCAAGGGAAGATTTTGACAATCACTGTGAGCAATTAATATCTTGATTAATGATTTCATTTTATGGGGAGAAATGTTTTGATTAGTTAGGATTATGTTTAGTGTTGGTTTAAGGGCTAGGTTTATTATCAACCCTAACCCAGAACTAAGAATTCACGTTTCGTTTTACATGACGGACAAGCCATGTTTTCAGGATCGCTCTTGTTTTGTCAAGTTTAAATTTAGAGACTTTACCATTGAGACTATGGTTGCCTGTAACGTTTGTTTGTTTGGTTTGGAAAGCGAATTCGAACAAATTAAATATCGATTTACTGGGCGCCATGGTGTTTGCCTTCAGTTGATTTACCTTGATACATGTTACTTGCTTGCACACCTTTAGTGAGAATTGTAGCCCATATTTTCCGTAAGGCGCTGTCAAAAAATGTAGTCACCTCGGGAACCGAATTTTTAACAATTATGTCTGAAAGAGCCAAGGGAAATATCCGACAAGCAAATTCTAGGGACAAGAGATAGTCAACTGAAGCAATTCCTGAATATAAAGAAAAGTCTTTCACAGATATATCACAAGAAACAGAATAATCATTTCAGGAATTTGACTTGAGTGTTATCTGTCAACGGTCGGATGACAAAAACAATTTCCGAATGATTTTCTGCTAATATTTTGATCTGAGGATTAAACTAGTCTCTTTCACCAAACCCCAATCAAGTTTCTCGAATTGCGTCACGTCTTCTGGTGAAATGTTACGTGACGAGTCTCGTGCTGGAATTCTATTCTAAAGAGTACATTAACGTTCAAGTAGAAATAAGACAGAATACATGCAGAGAAAAACAGAAGTGGTAGGATTATTTCAGATAATTGGTTGTCCATGCTCATCAACAGAAAGTCTTGTCACACTCGATCGTCCGTATATCTTAAAAATATATAGGTGCAAGGAAAGTTACTATGCTGGGTGAACATCAAGGTACAAATTAGTTTATTTTCACATTATATTTATTCAAGCATAAAAGTCAAAGAAAAAAGAGAATACAATATCAAACGTCTTTGATTCCATAATACCATGACATTGTTTGACTATTCATTCACTGTTTAAATACACTCCATAAATCATACATGCTATTTTTTCTGATTGTTATACCTCATGTCAAATTGCTTAAATCCGATTGGTTGAAAACACGTCACATGGCATTGAGCAAAACATGGCGCTGCATGATTCCTGTCGATGCCGAAAAATAATTGCAATGTTGCACGCTGGAGCAAGGGGCATCACGTTATATTCTTCTCGATCACGTGAGAGCGTTCTCCAGTAAAGCTGACATCTACACCGTCACGTAATAGTGTTCTCTTGTTGGGCAGAGGCCGACCCCGTTTCATAGAGGGTTAAATGTTAGTCTACTCGTTTATGCTTATCACTGATAAAATTCTCCTAAACACTGAAACAGATTCAATCGGTATAACAAAACATGTACTGAAAAATCAACAGTCTAGAGCTGAAAAAATCACGATGTTCCATTCTCAAACATTCAGTATTTGTATAATGTTTGACTATTCGCCGTTATGATAAGTTTTCATTTGTATACATTCCACGAATCCTGTAAAGCCTTTTCTAGACACCGGTCAATTGCCATGTCGCATTAGATTCAAAGAAGAGAGACAAACGTTCTCAGAGTTTAAAGAAGCCGCTTATACCTGACACATAATCGAAAAAGAATCTGTTTTTAAACGCGCCCACCTCTGGTCGGAGACACCGTGCTATCGATTGAATATTTTGTAAAGAGTTATCTCCAGACAGAAGAATTGTAATAATCGACAGATATAGTCACAGGGAAGTGAGTTTGTTTAGATCCAAATAAACACAATATTAACTTACCTTATTAAACCACACACACTTATGTTGTATATTTTTATTTAGAGAAAGAAACTGTGTTTGCCTTCACCGGGTTTCGAACTTGGGTCTCTGTCCAGTCGGGCCAGGGCTCTAACCAACTGAGCTACAGAGGCTCACGACAGAAAAACCAAAGAATGTATAATCAATTTTAGCAAAATTATAATTCAGTTATTCACTGCTAACATTTTTAGCATTTCTCTTGTCTGGTTTGTTTTAATTTCCATACCTCATCCCAACGAATGAAAGTGACCAGACTCTCAGAAGACGCTAGTGGAACCATAATTTATATTGGGTTTACAGAGCTTAAATACTCCCAAAAGAAAGAACAAATTATTTCTGTAGAGTATTGGTTAAGTCCAGTTATCTCAAGCACTTCTTCTATAGTATAAATAATAAGGTTTTTTGAATGGATCGGTGTGTATCACATCTATAACTTTTAAGGACTGCAGATATTATAATGGATTACGGTTATCTAATATAATAAAAATACTATCCAAACCCATGTATCTAGAATTTGTCAATCTTTTGGATTATCCATCAAAAATGATTCAACTTATTCTATACTACATTCCTACACTATAGTGTAATAGTCCATATAAATCATTAAGACGGTATCCAGACACAGGTCAATTGTAGTCAGACCCTAAAGTGTATCAAGGTAAACAAAAGAAAGACAACTTGTATCCTGTACTGATTACAGAGATCGATTGAGATCTCGAGTAAACACGGTCTATATTAAGTGAAACGTTTTGGCAAGAGACGGGGGTTTAGAGAAGCTGATTACCTTAGACAGGAAATCGAAAAGCAGACGAATGGCTTTCTCCTGTTCCCAAGACAAGCTTTAGTACTCATTTGTCACAAATTTGTGTTTATGTGTATGTATGTATTCATTTATTCTCTCCATGTACGGAGAAAGGTAGAGCTGTCCAAAATAAGAGCAGGTCTCAGGAATTACACACTCGTTATTCTTACCCTTAAGGTCACGCTGGACTCCTTGGGATCAAAATGAACCACAAATTGTTTATCGCTTGGATTATGTAAATAAGTTAAGTATTCAAACTATTTGTTGGTGAAAAAAATAATTGGAAATTCTAATTACAAACAGTTAAATTTGAGCCTATACATTTACACAACATATACTTTGCTAAGTTGACTGTGGCTTAAATTGAGCTTAAAAGTCAAATATTTATTTTTTACCGACTTTACTGTTATATATCTATTGAATATTCACCTGTAGCGTCAATTGTATTGGATTATATAAGTTAAAACAGTATTTCGTTTCGATTAGAATGGAAAGTGGATTGACGAATAGACATAGTCCATGGGAAAGCTGCCCAATCGTAGGCTCTGTTACTTTATGTAAAATATACTTCACCCACATCGTTTAGCTTCAGTAGTCAGTGATTTAACTTTCAGTGTATATTCAGATTATCTAATTTATATATATATAACTGATGGTGTCATACTAGCTATAGGAAAGATCTGAGAAGACCAAGTTGTTCGTAGCAGGGGCGTGACTAATAGTACTTACAAAAAAGTAATTTAATAGCAAGGTTGAGATAAAAGGTAGCTACAGAGTTTAAACGTCCTAAATTGTGTAATTGCCCTACTTCGGAATTCGATGTAGGGTTCAAATCTTGAATTACGTAGTCGTATCGGCTAATACAGGTTTAATATCCCAATCAAATAAATCTTGTATCCTTTTATGAGATAAACAAAAGCTCAAGTGAGTCGCAATATACGACCGAAGAAATCTTGCCACATGGAATATTAAAATCGAGTTTGAACAGAATCCACCATGTGACAGCATGTCTAGACAACAAACAAAATCCTACACGACATCTTGACACGTGAAATATCTTAACTCTGTCTTGCCAAATTGAACACTCATACTAACTTAGTTTGATTTGAAATCCATAAGCAGCTTTCAAGTTAATGTCCAGAACCAAAAAGTTGACAAGAGATTTCAAGTTAACATACAGAAACCAAATTTAGACTTTGCAACCAGGTGGCGCAACATTTAGGTCAACGTACACCAAAATCAATCCATAGTGATATCTTATCACATGGAACACTCCTACTAAGTTTGATTCCAATTCCACACGAAATGTCAAATTAACATACAGAAACAAAATTTAGACTCTGCCACCAGTTGACGCCATCTGTAGGGCGCCACCTGTAGGCCGACATCACAATCCCAAGCGACGTCTTGTCACATGAAACACTCAAACAAAGTTTGATTAGAATTCCACAAGAAGTTTTCAAGTTAACATACAGAAACCAAATTTAGACTTTAAACCAGGTGGCACCACCTGTAGATCGACATGCGCCAAAATCAATCACAAATCCCAAGTTACGTCATGTCACATGGAACACTCTTACTAAGTTTGATTTGAATTCCACAAGAAGTTTTCAAGTTAACATACAGAAACCGAATTTAGACTTTGCCACCAAGTGGCGCCACCTCTAGCTCGACACACGCCAAAATAAATCCCAAGTGACGTATTGTCACACGGAACACTCATATTAGGTTTGATTCGAATTCCACAAGAAGTTTTCAAGTTAATGTACAGAAACCAAATTTAGACTTTGCCACCAACTGGCGCCACCTGTAGGTCGACACATGCTAAAATAAATCCCAAGTGACGTATTGTCACATGGAACACTCATATTAATTTTGATTCGAATTCCACAAGAAGTTTTCAAGTAAATGTATAGAAACCAAATCAGACTTTGCCACCATGTGGCGCCACT
Organism: Mopalia vespertina; assembly: GCA_030265115.1. Classification (NCBI taxonomy): domain Eukaryota; kingdom Metazoa; phylum Mollusca; class Polyplacophora; order Chitonida; family Mopaliidae; genus Mopalia; species Mopalia vespertina. Next base: position 20,141 of record JAQQZZ010075434.1, read on the forward strand.
TGTAGGTCCACATACCCCAAAATCAATCCCAAGCGACGTCTTGTCACATGGAACAGACATATTAATTTGAATTCAATAAATGGTATTTAAGTTAATGTCCGGAAACCAAAACGAACGGACGGACGGACGTATAAAAATGGAAGTTACAGGCCCTTCTACGGTCAAGGTGGAAGTGAGAAAAATGGCGGGTTAGCAACATATACTTGAACCGTATTGTTCCATTTTTAACTGATTTCAAGTCTGGTTTGGCATTTAAAATGTGTCAGAAAGTTCAGTATATCAAATATTTTTGGACAGTAATAATTGAACCCGTAATAGCCGGTAAGTAAAAATAAACTCGAAATTACACAGTTATGTGCACTCTAACTTTGTATCTCTAAATAAGAATACACTGTATGATGGACTACTAGAGATACAGAATTCTGCATCTAGGACAACTGGGTGTTATAC
>JAQQZZ010075445.1:0-20580 GCA_030265115.1 Mopalia vespertina
CACCACAAACAGATCGACTTCCTGTTCCCCTTTAGCTCTGAGAGCACCAGGGCAACATGAAGCTCCCTCCAACCACCAGCCACAACCCTCGGAGATTTGGATTTAAAAGCATACCTAAGGATATATGTATTTCAGTTATGTGGTGCCAAAATTGACTGGTGTTTTACACCATGCTCAATGGTATTTCACTTATATGATGGCGGTACATTCTAACGTTAATTGTCCTTTGCCAGAAGGACATTATGCTCAACAATGAGCAGTAAATAAAATAGATGTAAACATTTAAACACATAACAGATTGGTCCGATTGATTGTTTGTTTGTCATACTTAAGATTATTTCACTCAAATGCTGTATGCCAGCCTATTAAGTGAAGTAAACCACACTAGATGCCACTGGCAACAAAACCTGACAATAACAGAAAGGGTCTGTGAGCACCAGGGCAACAGGAAGCTCACTTCCAACTGCCCCCTTGGTGAAAGGACAGACATACGAACGTTCAAACTAATATCACAGTCCACCCAATGTAATAACAGACATAGTAAAACAGTATAGCAATGTTGTATATTTATGTTTAATAATAAAAACTGACATTATATAAAATTTGATTTATTTGGGTATTTACTGTCAAACTGAACTGATTAATTGGACCGAGAAGAAAAAGACAGTCACTTGTTGTTTTACTTCAACAAACAAGTTATTTTCACATGTACATGCCACATGACTTGTAAAAGGTAAATGCTTAAGAAAACCAGTCCAATACAACCAGTACAATAAAAAAATCACTTGAGTTATAAAAAGTAAATTACCCAAAAAACAAGAAACTCTACTTACAGTGATGAATTGTGTTATTTACTATAAAGTTGATACTAATCTAAACCTGCAAACTCGGAATGAAATTTCTGACCATAAAGTGCATTTTTTCTTTTTAAATTATGTTTTCCAATGATTACGGACATTTCAGAGTATTATCTGATCATTATGTGTATTTTTGTTCCCGTTTAAAATATTTACTGTTGCTTTTCCTGTTTTTTTGCCGTCATAAATTAGGAATCGGGTATTTTAATGTCTACTTTTTGTGTAGTATTAGTACTATTACACATGTTCGGCGTATTTATGTGTTCAGCACACTATGTGGACAAACTAGTCCAAAATATACAAGGTAAATTTAGGCCTCTGCTAACCTAGAAACAGAATATTGTCTAATTTCATGACCTCATCTTTGGCCTGTAATAAACCTCTATGTTTCCTATAGCTTTATTACAACTTACCCAGAAAACATCGTAGATGAGCAAACCGACCAATAGAAGAGTGGATACTTTCAGGCTGGGTAATCGTACGAGGGCAATAAACGCCACACATAGGCCCATCCCAAGAGCTGTAAGATTTTATAAAAACAACAAAGATTAAATATTTAATATGTTTAATTTTTTGTTTGCTGTGGTAATGAAATAATACTAAATATAGAAGGACATTGGTTTATTTGTTTGGGGTTTTATACCCATGAGTGTTCATAGAAGTATGGTCAGTAGGCCAGCATGCTAACCACTGACCCACAGTCATAGGCCTAGCTAAGTGGGTGATCTAAGGAAACTGTCTACCATGTCTTGACAACGAACCATTACTAGACATATAACAAGCATATGACACCAGTGTACAGACAAATCAGCTCTGTGTTGACACTTGGATCAGAGAACACCAGGACATACACTACATAGCTCATTAAGTCATTTAAAGCAGACCACAGGAGCCCACAAACCATCTTATTTGTCCACAATAATTTTGTTTCCTGGTCTACCTGTCTGACAGGTATGCTAATTTACTGACTAGACCACCAATATGAAATAACAAATAACTGGCCTCTGATTAATTTATTGGGGGTACTGATGTAAAATTCTTCTCAATGACTCAAAAAACAACAAATATATATATATTTTGAATAAATGAAGAGAGAAAAATTTGCTTGCCTCCACCGGGATTCGAACCCGGGACCATATGTTTCAAGAAAATTTTTCCACATTCAAATCCCAAACTGAGAAGATCATCTTAGGGGTTAGTTTGTTTTTTGTACCCCTTTTAGCTTGATTTTGACAAAGATTTAATGAAAAGAGTAATCTACTGACTTAAATTTGGGCGTATAATCATATTTTGGGGCCCATGTTTTGCGGAACTGTATTGACTTGAGGATTTGTTAGTTTGATTGGGTTATAACGCTGTACTAAAGGGTATTTCACTCATCTGATTGTGTGCCAACCCAGGTGGAGGAAACCAACCTCAACGCCACAGGTAGCTCACAAAGACGAGGCAGGACAACCACAAGAGCCCTTAGAGGCAACACAGAGACAGTTTAAGACACCACAATTTAGTTTATGAACACCTCTGCCAAAGTCTGACAAACCATGTACATGTTCATATAAACACTAATTTGATCTTCAGTTGGTTTGTTTGATTGGGGTCTTATATTGTACTCAAGGGTAATTCACTTATATCAGGAGGGATGGTCCACTTCACACAATGTTTTGCTTAAACAGGGTGTTAAAGCATGGGGAAACCTTGTAAAAACCTCTCCTGTGATTGCCAGATCCCCCCTTGTCTGATTCACTCATATTCATGAGGTTGACAGACTGACTGGAATCGGGTTGACAGACTTACTGGAATCGGTACGTGGTTTGTTTTCTTGTTTGTTTGATTGGGGTTTAACGTCATACTCAAGGGTATTTCACTTATACGACGATGGATTGTCCACTTCACACTGTTCCTTGCCTCATTATGGTGGCAAACCGAGAGGAAACCTCGTAAAAACCACCCACACGTTTGCCGGAGCGACATCATGTGACTCACATCGGTAAGTGGTATATTGAAGTAGGACCAGTAGGAGGACCCATTTAACCACGAGTGGGTCAATTAACACAGTGACCGTTGCTATAAACTTATCTCAGATCTATAGACACTGGAGAGGTATTTAGAACCCAGGCAGAGATAAGAGGCCCCTCAATTTCAATTTGAGTTGATAAAAATTCAATATTTTCCTTTTCAACTGCAAATATTCTTCTGTTCACAAATCCCTTTACTGTATCAGGAAATAAGTTATAGCTTAAATCAACTATAAATATTCGGCTGTTTACAAATCCCTTAACTGTATCAGGAAATAAGTTATTGCTTAAACCAACTATAAATATTCAATATTTTATGGAAATTCATTTCTTTGTTCAAAATACAAAAGGGCCATCAAATTATAATTTTTTAAAATTTCTGTCAATCAAAAACTCATTCTGTTATAAATGGCCCTCAGGAAAATGATGTCTATCGATTCATGTCAGTTTAATGAGATTGTTTTAAACCAATCAAATATGACTTACCGTCCATAAGCAGCCAATGGCCAGTGAGCACCCAAACACAAACAATTAAAAAAGACGCACAAAATGATAAGAGCTCAGCGGCTGTGAAACGACCACAAACCCCAAATGATATTCTGAAAAAAATAAATAAATAAGATAAATTAAATAAAATGACAAATTTATGAGAAAAAAACCCTTTTCCGCATTAAACCATATTAAATGATACTCTGGAAAAAAAAACCCTCCTAAATAAATGATTTTATAAAATGATTAAATAAGAAGAATGTATTATATGTCCAATAAAAGAACAAAACACAAAATCATGGGATAGTCTGAAAAAGGAAAACAACCCTAAAAAGTTGATTCTGTGACCGACAAAATAAATTAGCCGGGGGTTTCGCAAGATTAGTCTGTGATGATGATGAGGCTGCTTCGCTCTATCTTGTCAAATACTGGTTGTTAAAATAAATACTTGTTTGATTGGGGAATAACACCAAACTAAAGGCCATTTCTATCAAAAATGGATAGACTGCCGTGCCCAAGGGTATTCTACGTGTATGACGGAGGTGTATCCAACAGTAGAAATTAATGTTCCTCCAGTGCTAGGTAAAGCAGTTTTTTTAAACTTGAAACTGCCCTCATCAAGAGGAGCCCATTAACAACAAAGACTGGACAGGACAATCCCATAATGCCATAGAAAGAAAAATATGGTAAAAAAACGCTCAAACAGACCTTTAAACAGGCTAAAGTTATCTGTTATAGGTCTCTCTATTAAGACATCACACACAGATCAGTTTCATGTTGCCTCTTGGCCTTGGCTTTGAGAGCACCAGCGCAACAGGAAGCTTACATGTTTGGCCATTCAACATGGTTAAGTCACTAAAAATTGCCAAAAGAGATTATCAAAATTTAAACAAACAGACTGATCAGAAGCCTTATTTCTATCCCGTTATGGAAATATATCCCACTGGATCAAGCTAATTAGTGAGCAAACCAGGGAAAGAAGAAAAAGAAAACTTAAAAATGTTATCTTTGCTAAATAATGTTAAATATTGTGAGAATTCTGTGTACATTTATTTACCCATGAATTGATTTTCTGTAACTGAGAAGTGAAACAGCTGACTTGATATGCATGTAGATATATTGATTCAGTAATAAACTGAAACCACATATAAACATACTCCAAAACATGTCCTAAATCAGGCCAGGTAAAAAAACCTCAGGTAATGTTTAAACAGGCTACAGTGATCTGTTGTAGGTCTCTTTGTTACTCTTTGAGCTCAAATAGGTATAATTAAAGGGACTGGTAACAACACCTCAATACGATTGATTACAATTAGCTCCAGATTAAATTACAGCCCAAAGATCGACAAACCCAAAGTATTATGAGAACAGTTTTCCGTTTAGCTAAATTAACATGTTATGAAATATTAAAAAGGCTCCCTGTTAACATTATCATAAATATTTTCGATTTATATGCTTTATGTGCTTAAGGGTACCCTAAATCACCTCAAATTCGTCCATAAAATTACTATTTTGGAAGCTATTTAAAAGACTTGAAAATTGAGTCTGAGAGGCAGAAGATGAATTTTTCAGTTAGAAAGCATCAACATTTGTCAGAAAACATAAATTTGTTCGATTACATGCTGTAATATTGTCACAACAAGCGAAAAAGTTAGGATTTGTCATGGACGAAATTTGAGGTGATTTATGATATTTAAGTACATCACCATCATAAACACGAATTTCTTTTGAGCACATGCTCAAACACCAATTGATCAAATCTTGAATATAAAGATAACTTTATCTTCTAAAAGTTTGGCCATTTTGATAATGATTACCACTGATTTCACATTAGATATTTAAATATGATCAAACCAAACTATAATAAAGATATAAGCAATACATTAATAATCATGTCATGTTTTTATGTACTACACGTAATCATCTATAGGACTTATTGAATACAAATTTAACTACACTATGTCATCTGATATTCTAATACAAGAAATTACAATTAAAAGATGATATGAGGACAACTGGGAGTACACAGACTTTGTGTTTGCTATTAAACTAAAAGGTAAATTAAATGTTAACTTCATATTTTTTCGGGGCTTTTTCATTGGTGTAACGAAACATCTGGGCCCAGTTGCTCAAAGGACTATTATTAGCCGCTTATACCAGATTACATTGCTATATAATAGTGGATTAGAGATAGACCTCCAACATGGCAGGACTTCCCTAATAGCGGATTAAATTTAATAGCGCTTCGAGCAACCTTCCCGGGGCAGCTGAACATGATGGGTAAGCAGGGGTTTTAACCCCTGAATGGGTAGTTAAGCTGGAGAATAAACTCAATTTGAGACATCATTTTAAAAAAACTCAATTCAGACTCCATTTCTAATGTTTAAGTGTGATAAAAATAAATAGTTGGGCATTAAAAAATGAAAAAAATTCAATACGACACTAAAAAACTGATTTTTTTTTTGCAGTAAAAAACTAAATATTTGAACATCTCTGAACCCCTGATAAGTCAAGCTCAGGGTTCCGTTGCCTTGAAGGGCAAGTGCCTTTCTCCACATAAATAAAGTATTGTTTTAACGTTATCGAGGAAGTGGATTTTGACCAGGGCAATCTCATTTTCAAATCTCTTTGCCCTGGTGGCAATCCCCCTAGAAAGTATAGGTGCACCATTGCTTGTATTCTAGACAAGGTTTTAAAACTTTCTTTGGATATAAATTTTAACCTCGCATATGTATATTTTGAGTGAGTAATACTAAGCAACATTTAAATTCGGTGAGAAGGACCAGTTTTCGTGTATTTCTGTCAAACCTTATGTTTTACGTTAAAGGTGTTGGGACAGTATTTTCGTTATTTTTGGGATAACACTTTCTTAGTTTGAACAGATTCTAGTTCAGAAAATTTAGCAGGTTGATACCCGTCTGGGAATATCAAAAATTATCATGTTGGGATATTTACTTTAAGTGATAAATGGAGTATGCCTAATAGATTGATGAGATCACCTCTAGCCTTCAACTCATCAACTTATAACGAAGTGTAAGTATGCAGTTCAGTTCTTTCAACCGCCGTAATGTCATAGATAAAAGTCTACCAACAAAGTGTCAATACGATCAAGGTTGAAATAGAAATGTAATTAATAAACTACATCCCGATCAGAGCTTGTTTTATGGTGTTCTCGTGTTCTCATAGGTTTCAACGGTATCGGGGCAACATAAAGACTATCTGTGGTGGTGTCCTGTTTTGTTTCCTTTGATTTTCCTGTCTTAATTGTCTTTTCTTTTGTTAGTGACGTAACTGTGGGTAGTTTCATTCACCCATTAGGTTAGTACACTCTGACATATGAGTGAAATAACCTTAAGTATGGTGTAAAAGCTCAATTATACAAAAAAGTATATAAAAAAATTCCTGCTATAGATGTGGCGTATTTTAAAACAATAACATTTGTATACAATAAATATTTTTAAAGTACAATCACACTGCTACTTTTGTTTGTTTGTTTGTTAATTGGGGTTAAACATCGTACTCAACGGTATTTCACTTATATGATAACGGCTTGTCCACTTCACACTGCTCCTTGCATAAAAACGGTGGAAAACCAGGAGGAAACCTCATTAAAACCATCCCTGTGATTACTGGAGCAATTACAGCAATTAAATACAACAGAAACAAATCAGGAATTTTTAACAAATAAAATGCTTTTTATCTGTTCAGATAGTAAAATATATAATATTTCGCCAAGTTCTAAAATTTAAATTAAACAGCAATAAACTGTTTTGTTGCAAGATACATCATTTTTCAATCTCTGTATTGGTTGTTCTTTAGCGTATTCAGGTAAGAACATTGTAAAGTTGGTTCCGGCATTCTAATCCTGTCTTAACTTCTGTCCCACTCCACGACGTTCTGGACGGATTAAATATCAAAGAGGTGGTATCAAACACCAATCAATCAATCAATTAACTGGTTGTCAGAAAGACGCCTCTTTCTAAACGCATATTCCATTCACTACGAGGAGAATAATTCATGACTAACGAGTCCAAATCAGCAATATCCGTCAAAACGCTCCCCGCAATAACTCCACAACTCTACAAGCAGAATAGAAATTTATCATTCCGATCAGGATTCTAGTTTTCAATATTAGCCACGCTCGGACAAATAATGCTATGCTATCGATGGTGAAAATATGCTTGCATATTAAACATTTTCTGTTTTGTTCGGGATTCTGAAATATTTCCGTCTGCTTTGTTTATCTACATGCTAACAAATTTCGCCCCATAAATTGTGATTTTTATGACGATATCATAGAGTTAGCATGAAATTTATTAAATACAAAACTGCTTGCTTTCCAATAAATTCGACAATTTACAGAATTATCTTTTTACATCTAGGGAGCTGTAACACAATTCTATTAGCACTTTTTTTTTTAGGTTTTCAATATTTGAGTAAATCATTGATAGAAGCCAAACCAAACAGTAAATCAATTATTATTATTAGACATATACCATTCAATTAAGACTGGCCAATTTTGGGTTTAATTTTTGGGCAAATGTATGGAATAATTGGATAATAGACTGTTTTTTTATTTTAAAAAAATATGCGGTGGGGGGAGGGGTTAATACATTTCAAATAATGGATGAAGTAATTTAAGTAATTTTGTTTCAAAATATGAAAAAAAAAAAGGTGAACATCTTTGCATAAATCACATTGTCTTTTGTATTCTATTATATGTTTGACTGATTATTGTTTTATGCCACATTCAGCAATACTTTAGTTACACTCTGGCGAAAACACAGAATAGATTGAAAAATATTTTTAAATGATTACTTATTTAATTAAACTATTAATAAGTATAACAAAGTATGATACATAATCAACAGTTAGCAAAAAATCTTGTTTTCAGTCATTTAAAACAATATAAAATATAAACGAATTTACAAAGCATGACACAAAACAATATTATTAATATTTTAAAATTATTAAAAATAATCAAGGTTATATGCAATAGTTTTTTTAAATTACTCTATAAAAAACATAACACCCTAACAAAATCATGGTTGACTTAATATCTCTTGTCTTTCCATATAATGATTTATATTTCTGTGTTGTTTTTTATTATCATTATTTTTTTTTCTATTTTGCGTATAATATTTTGTTAATCTGATTTATTGTCTGACATTATCTGGTTTTGTATTTATTGCACACACAAAAAGAAGAAAAAAAAGTTGTGTTTGCAGATATAATTTTTTTTTATGTCATATGTTTTTGTTTTAAGCTGGCAGTCACTGTCGTAGCAATCCTGTCCGGTTTCTTTTCTTGTGTTTGTCGTTTTGTTTTCACAGTTTTTGTTATCTTCTTGTGTTTTTTGTTTTGTTCAAGATTGTTGATTTAATAAATCACCTGATAATTTAAGCCAATGAGTATAATATGATTATTAAAAAAAAAAAGCTGTCACGAAATTAAAAGAAAATAGAAAGAGAGAGGGCAGTTTGGGTCAAATAGGGTAACTGCTATGAGGAGTGTGTTTTAATGCCCTTGAGGTTTTTGATTGAAGAGAAACCCTCGAAGTGTTAACCCCCGCAATATGTTACACTTTAACATTAGACCAACGAGCACAGCTTTTCTACATCCCTTCAAACGATTATTCACGAGCTCAGTCAGTAAAAACATTGATAAACTTTGTGCAGCATCTGTAACCCTTTAGGGGCCATGCCAGGATAATTTGTCCATTTTTCTGCCCGGACACTCAGTTACGCCTCGATACTACAGAAAAGCAAATCTGTGTTATTTACTGTCAATGCTCGCTATAATTTGACAAAACAAAGCAAATCTGATCACAACGTTTCCTGAATAAATCATTCTAGAATATTATTTATATCGAAGTATTTATAAAACAATTCTTGACTGCCTAATCAATAATTAACTATGATTAATTATCAACTAATTATGTCGTGAAATGTGGATGAGATTAACATGTCTGATCACTGTGGTAATTGCTATATAGCTGAACTCTGCTGAACAACTTTGAAACACAAACTAAGTCAGCTCAAATTGTACGATTTATGATTAAAGTATAAATCTATATTCTTTATTTCTGATTCAACCAAACACCCGATATTGAATATTTTGTTTTAATGCCAAATATTTTATCCTAAAGCACATATTTTTTAAAGGTTTTTTTTTAACTTATCTTCATTTCAATATTATTTTACATTTCATATGTTGTTTGAAACTTTGATTCAATGCTAAATATTTTTTCCTTAAGCAAGAATTTGTCTATGGTATTCTTTTACTTGTTTACATTTCAATATGACTTTGCATTTTAATGTGTTGCTTGGAACTTGGTTTTAATGCTATATAGTTTTTCCTTATTAAAGCAAGTGTATATCTCAGGTATTACTTTAGTTGTCTACGTTTCAACAGGTAGATATAAAAGCTTCTACACATTGTACTTGTGGATTGTTTTGAAATAAAAGGTAAGAGTGGCTTGGCTTATATTGTTGCCCTCAGCTCCCCTTGAGGCAGGTCTTGTCAACCTGATCTAACCCAGTGCCCTGCTGCACCCACTGCCTGTCTCGTCTGATTATGGGTTCCAACCCTTACATTAATACTTCCTTTTAAATGGGAGGAGCAGTTTTTTTAATGCATTATCTTTTTAGCTCCACCCCTTTTTCATACAATGCTCTATTCTTCACACAGCTTACGCGAACCTCCTTAAAATTTTAAAATGAAAATAAAAATTAAAAAACCAAAAATATTGGAGCTCTAGAAGCATATTTTATGAGATAAAAGAAATTTTCTAAAAAAAAAAACAACCCAAAACAAGAACACAGTTATGCTCTTTAAGTCAGTTAAACAGAAGTAAGATTAATATTGTTGAACTAGGGTATTTACTTTACGCAGTCAGGGGAGGCAGCTTACATTGTAAGTACAGGACGAAATATGAACTGAAATCTCGGTGGGCTTTAATGACAAAATCCCTCCTAATTCTGACTTTAACACCTGCGAAATCTCTCCGATTGTGAGGTCCCCTTTAATGCCATTGTTCGGACAGACATTCTCCCAGCACCTCAGCTGTTAGAAGTGTAGCCCTCCTTCAAACCGACTTTCACTTGAGCATTGAATAATTTGGGCCCGTGGCAAAAATATTGTCTAAAGGTTTTACTGGGTAATTGTTCCCCTCCACTCACAAGCCTTTTCATCAGCTGTACTCGCAGACAAAACATCTTTTCAGCCCATTCTCACCTTTATTCACTACTATTGTATTTAGGTGTAAATCTCTCCCAGACAGGTAAGTCCAGGTAAATAAACTAAAACTTAAACAGTTAAAAAAAAAAATCTGTTACTTGCATAAAAACTATCCTACATAATTTAAAATAAATATCATCTGATTGAAACAGTCAATAAAAAATATGTTAGATGACAACTTAAATCCTAAAAAATACTGTAATAGAAGTTACTACATGTACATGAACCACTTCAGAGAATAAGAATACATTCAACAATGAACATAAACGATCATTGTGCAAAATCCAACGTAATGGCCCCAAGTTAAACCGGCCATCCTGCTGTCTGCGTCTCAGATATATATATGTAGGTAGACACATAAAACAGTCGATATTGACAATTTCAACTGGCAGTTCAAATTACTAGATGGTTCGACAGAGAGGCTGACACTTAACAAACTGACTTGTTTTGAAAATGACAAAGTGGCAACTATTCTGTAAACCATTTTAAGCATCTTTTTAATAACATACTGTAGTTCTTCATTAAATTCAAGGGCCGCAAACCTCACTGATCATTGACTGGTGGGGTCCTTTAAAAAATTAGTAAAGAATTAAATTCAAATTAAAACCTGGAATGATAGATAAATGACCGAAATCTGTTGATTAACTACAGGTAATAAGCCATCTCAAATATTTGTGAATAATAATAAATTTTTCTGAAATAATTTTTTATATAAAACCTCAGTGGTCATTGACTGCTGGAGGTCCTTTAAAAAAATTAGTAAAGAATTAAATTCAAATTAAAACCTTGAATAACAGATAACTGACTGATTAACTTCATGAAGTAAAGGATCTAATTACAATTTTTAGGAAACTTACACCATGGCTCTCTACCTGTCACAGGTATATAGTACAGGTGATAACAAGTATATCTTTAAGCCGTAACTTCTTTTGATCTTTTAAGAGGCTTAGTCGAATACAAAACCTACAGAAAATATCTGAATATTTATATCTAACTGTATATTAAATAGTAGTATTTGTGTTTTCTTAGGAGACCTCTCATAAACCGCATAACCTTTTAGAAGTGTACAGTACATTACACCACCCGAGCCAAAATTATTTCCTACTTCTGTTTTGTTTTTTTACATGCTATCAGATTTTAAATATGTAAATGTTTTTAGGATTACCTGTGCAAGAAATGTTCAGATCGCAGTATGACAGAAGATTTAAGCTTGTTTGTGTTTTTGTTTGGGATTTAACGCCGTACTTAAGGCTATTTCCATCACATGATGGCGGGTCAGCCCAATCGGTGAAGAAACCACCCTTGACACCACTGACGACAAACAAAGACAAGACAGTACAATCATAAGACAATATAAAGACATCACAAACATATCAGTTTCTGGTTGCCCCTTAGCTCTGAAAGAACCAGTGCAACAGGACCTCCTAACCACCCACTCGCTCGCCCATCCGTCAGAATATTTTAGAATCATAAAAAAATACAACTTTTCAGTTTTAATTTAACAGAAACTTTTATCCCAATAGTGTAATTCCAAACACAAAAAGCACCAGTTTACTCAATGTATAATAAACTCTTACATTTAAAGTGCAGGGCCACAATATACCTTTTAAGCCCAGTCATATCGTGTTGACCAAGTACTGGAGGTATATTAATTTTCCAAAAGAACTGGGGCCAGTTGCTCGAAGCAATATTAAATTTAATCCTCTATTAGATGACATCACGCCATGTTGTATGTTTATCTCCAACCCGTTATTAGCGATTTAATCTGGTGTTAGCGGCTAATCGTCTTTCGAGCAACTGGCCACAGAACACTTCACATTCTATGGTTGTGTAAGTGGGACTTATGGTTGTTGGAGTACACCACCGTCATATAAGTGAAATGTCCTTAATTAAATTACACCTTTATGTATAATAATTCTGAATCAATGTCTCATATACCCTAAATCACCTCAAATTTTGTCTATGACAAATCCTAACTTTTTTGCTTGTTGTGACAATATTACAGCATGTTATCAAACAAATTTATGTTTTCTGACAAATGTTGATGCTTTCTAACTGAATAATGAATCGTCTGCCTCTCAGACACAATTTCCAAGTCTTTTAAATAGATTCCAAAATAGTAAACCCTGTCTCAGAACATTCCAGATTTGGAAAAAAACTGTCATTTCTTTTTTGACGATATGTGATTTAAGATTTTTTGTTTTCTAAATCATATCCCGATATTAAGTCTGTTTTCTTTATCAATTTCAACAATCTGATGTTTTTTTATTTATAACATTGGTTTATTTTTATTGTAAATTCCTAATTTTTACTCTTATGTATCATCTAGCTAACTTTATTTATTACAACTGACCTGTGGTAAACAATTTGTTGTTATAACCCTGTAACCTTTGTATGGATTTCCGGTAGTTGTCAAAACCCTGATAGCTTCTTGAAGAGACGTTTCTATTGTTGTGACTTAGACACCAGTGGCGAGGGCCGTCCTTAAGTGCCCAATTAGTCGCCCTAAGACGAGTGACATGCCCGGGGTTTAACCTGGTCACATAACAGCACCACAGCTGAGTGTTCACCGCATATAATGGTTATTCTATGTATCCCTCCTCCTTATAAACCACTACAATTACCACACGGCCTCTTGGTGGGCAATTTCATTATTGTATTGACCACTCAAAAGTAGGCAGGACACTCTATAGGGAAGAACACACTGTTGGACCAGTTACTTAAAATAACTGATTTTTGTGTCCATTTTTTATCCCTTTTTCTTTTAAAAAAGTAAACTAAATGTAACTTTATTTTTAAAAAGTATACACATTTGTTTAACAATTTTATATAAGGCACCTCAAACTGATACAATAAACTTGTAAACTTTAGCCTTTTCAACTGCAACACTGCAATGTTAACAGTTAATATAAATATGGTATAATATATGTAAGTACGACTGGTATGCCTTCGTGTGAGTAAAACAACCTTAAATACGGTGTTAATCCCCAATTAAACAAACAAAGAAACCAATATACATATAGTTAATCCCATAAAAATTAATTCCAGCATTTATTGAATATAAATTTCTATTGAAATACAAAGTGATAATATTTGTCAAAGGGACTTAACTCCTGTGGAAATCATTTACCATGGTAACACGAAACTCTTGTATTGGGCAAATCTCATTAAGACTTGTTAACATCACGTCATAAAAATTTATTTTTGTATAATGTAAGATCTCAACGAATAGAAATCCTGGATTACTATATGGAAGTCTGTGTTCAGCTGAGCTTACAGGCTGTATACAATCAGTATAAAGATATATCTCGTGGAATAGGATAGAAGCCTTAAGCTATATTGCAACACTTAATGAGGAATATATGGAAATTGCGATAAAATTGACCGTTAGAAGCATTAAATCTTCCAGCTGATGCCAACCAGGCTTCGTCTTATATTGATTCTGTTATCAAATATAAACATTCGTTTTATTGTATTTTGTTTTAAATTGTTCTAAATCTGCATTGCTTCCCTTTCTGAAAAAGCTCTTGATTTGCGTTTCTTGACATTAGTTTGAGATTTTGTCCCACTATTTTTCTTATTTTATACATTTTGCCCATTTTTGAAAAAAAAATGACCCCAATAAGTCAGTAAAAAATTAAATCTTTCTAACTACCGCAGTCATGGTTTTACTCTCATAAAAAAAAAAACAACAAGAAACGAAACAAGGCACAGTATATCTACCCCAAAACTTTGGCCGATGGCAATAGCTGTTAACTGAATGTCACCGTTTGATAAATAGTTAGAAAAGAATGAAATATTTGCAAAAAACTCCAGCTTGAAGGACAGGTGTATTTGCGACACCAAAAAAAGTCGTTAGACATACCTGTAAAAAGATTAACAAATGACAGTTTAATCTGTGCCAAATGACTGATGAGTTTTACCATCAGGTAGATGTTTACAGCCCTTTACACACTGTTCTTAGGCTGACTGATTGATTGATTGGTGCCCAGCAGAACTAAGAGCTCAAGGGTATCTTACTTATAGGGGTGTGAAAACAAAATAACAACACCCTTACAAACATAAAATTTTAAGTGCTTTTGCTCTGTTGCCGAGTTAACAAGTAAAGTCATTGGTTTGAGTCTGCGTGTCGACCTTACCCGACCATCAGGTTTATGATTGAGACACAGAATTGCTCCGGCAGTTGCAGGAGTGGATGTTACCAGGTTTTCTTACCGGCTTTCACTATATTTAGGCAAGGAACAATGTGAAGTGGACAATCCGTCGTCATATAAGTGAAATACCCTTGAGTACGACGTTAAACCCCAAAGAAACAAACAAACATATAAACCAACCAGGTAAAGTCCATATGACAAGACTTTGAACATACTGCCCTATGCTCAGTGTCTTAACTAGGATAGGAAATCTGTCACAAATCCTTATTCTGAGAAATTTTCCTAGCGTTGTCATATAAGTGAAATACCCTTGAGTACGATGTTAAACCCCAATCAAACAAACAAACAAACAATCAATTTTCCTATCTTTCCCATGTAAAAATTCAGAACTTTTACCTGGCATTTGAACCTTTTTCTAAGAAATCTGCTCATCTCAAATGAGTCACAGTTTGTAAGAGTGTGCATAGAAACTACCTGTACTGTTCCAAACGATACACTAATGTACGTTGATTAAACAATAATAATCCATCTTACTTAATAAATATTCCATATTTGCCAATTTCAAAGAGACTAAAATAAATAGTTTTTGCTTTACTCGAATTCTAGATGAACAAGCAGTTCCTTAATAGCGCATTGAAAATACCTGAATTCTAAACTTGAAATACAATTTGAAAACTGTTAAGTGACCAATTGGTCTGCAACAAAAAGTGAAAATATATCTATAGTCAAACAATATTTATTAAAAAATAGTTGTCTCTTAAAAATTTCTCAAATAAAAGCTTGGCATTACCAATTTTATACAAATATTTTGCTTTAGTCTTTCTTCAAAATGGGTCTCAAGACGAAAAAATGTACAAAACTAACAAAATAACCCAGCTAAAATTTATTTTTTGAAGGTTTGAACGTCTTATCAAGAGCATTGAAAAGCAATAAATTTTGAAGTTTGAAGTGAAAATATTTATCGTGATTTTGTCTAACAACTGACAACATTGACGAGCTCAAAGAAATAGATTTGTTTACACCTGGCCTGATAAAATCTAAAGGATTTATGGAAGTTTCTCTCACCTGAGTCTTTGAAGTTAACGGAGATTAACGACAGGTGAACAGCTCCTACCTGTCACTTCTAAAGGTGTGATTTCGCTTACAAAAGAAAGAGTAACGCTACTGTGTCTCATAGTGCAATCTCCTGACATTGTCCACATTTTTTTTAATTCAAGAAACTGCGAAAAGTTTCCCAGCAGTGAATTTTTATAGGTATGAAAAAATGTACCTTTTAAAAGTTTTCGTTTTATTTTATAACAGATTCATAAAAAGAATATGAACCTTTTTTTGCTAAAACTTGGATAGATGAAAGGATTTTTGGAAATTTCTTAACTCTTAACTTTTGATATGTATTTGTTTGTTTAATGTTGTATTCAAGGGTATTTCATTTAAATGACGATGGATTGTCCACTTCACACTGATCCTTGCCTAATTATGGTGGACAACTGGGAGGAAACCTTGAAAAAACCACCCCTGCGATTGCCGGAGCCACATCGTGTGACTCACTAGTATACCAGATGGTCGATAGACGGAGGAAAATTTATAAAACCATTGAATTAAGGACTCTGGTCAATTCCAGAAAATGATACTGTTTAGCAAAAATTCAGCTTACAATATATTTGTTTTATCAAAACATAGACAGAGACTCGAGTTGGAATTCCTAGTGGAGACAAGCAAGATTTTCTTGCTCTACAAGAAAAATATATTTTTTTTGTTTTCAAACATTTGGGATAGTCATTTTCTCAGCACTGTTGCTGTTTCAAACGGAGAAGATCTTAGGCCAATTGTTACATCAATAAATACTGACTTATGAATAGAAAATGAGTTTAAATGACGTCATTCCTTTTTGAAACACATTGATATGCTTTCTAAAGATTTACATCTGAAAGGTATATATCTATTCAATTGGGGTTCTCACTATAGGCTTCGTTAATCAAGAACAATCGAAAGAAGTGACCCGCAAATAAGAAATTTCACTTCATTAAACACTTTATACACTATTTAAGATGTGAAGCATAAAATTTTTCCTCTTAAGAGCTTTTAATTCACGTTAATAGCTGTAACAAATTACACTAATCATCTTAATTCTTTGACTGTAATTAATGGTGTAAAGAAGTAAATACTTCACATGTACCGGTACGTAAAACTGCCGTAAACACTAGAGTTCATGGTTTATATCATCTAAATTCTTTGACTGTAATTAATGGTCTAAAGAAGTAAATACTTCACATGTACCGGTACGTAAAACTGCCGTAAACACTAGAGTTCATGGTTTATATAATTTTTATGGCTGTTTGAAGGGAGCCATTCTCAAAGCCAAGGGGCAACATAAAGCTGACACAATCTTAATATTTTGTCTTGTTGCGCTAAACTTTATGTCCTGTTTTTGTCTTTCTTGCCGCTTACATCTAGTGTAGTTTGGTTTAAAAGTGTTGGACTGGCACGTTATGTGGCAGTGAGTGACGGTATAACGTCAAACAAACAGAGCGTGTTCAAAACTTTTGTTCATTTACTTGGAGTTAAAACCTGTACTCAAGGATATTTCACTTTGCCTTGTTGGTGTTCTGTGTACTTGACATTCTAGAACTGAATTGTAGTATAGTATTTTCATTGGTAAGAAAAAATTAAAAGACTCGAGGACACACACTGACACAATTCTTAGGGACAAATACACTGCTTCAAACCGTAGCGGTGGCACCACATGGGGGGGAGGGGGCTAGGGTTATACCCTCCCTCCTGTGAAAACATGCATACATGAGTAGCATGCTTACATATTAATTATAAAAAAATGCTCAATCTTCACAACTGTTTTCAAACTTGGTCGACATTTATTTGCAACAATACAATACCACGATGTAGACCGATAATCTTTATATATATATAACTTTATTTTTTGAGGATAAATACATGTAAACACTTCAATAACAAGAATATAGACAATTTCTTTGTCCTGAAGATGCCACAGTTGATTAGGTGGGTTAATAAACCGATAATGATGTACTTATTTGATTGTATTTAATGGTGTAATTATGCTATATGATATATTAATTGATTGACGTTTTGCTCAAAGGTTTTTCACTAACATGATGGAGGTGTACCCAACAACAATAAGCTTCTCATAAAAAACACAGATAAAATATGAAGTGTTTTGATCTGTCCGAAAAACAATGTTGCTAACTAAAGACCGCATGACTAGCCCGAAATACATGTATATCACCTGGAGGGGGCCTGTATGACGTAAACAAGGGGCGACTTGATGGGACACTCAACGACAGTTATGATGGGTTAATGAACAAGAAGAGAATCTCTTCACTTGGAGTCTGACATAAACCTGTCAAAATACAGCTCAAAAATATAAAAATGCAACAATGTATTGCCAACTAAGATCCTTAATTGAATACTAATTAACACTTAGGGCAAACAACAACTTTGAAGAAGAATGAAACCCACACACACTGCAAGAAAAACATATACAGGATGACATAAATGCAGTCTATTCAATCTGAATTTTCTTTCAACAAGTGCAGCAATTTTTTCTAGCTTTAACTTAAATACAATTTTTACCTGTACACCTTAAGGTGTTAATTAACTTATTTTTTTTTTGTTTTAAGATTTACATCTGTGCTATTGCATATAAATCTCTGGAGGTTCATGCTAAAATGAAGTCTGTAGCAATAATTAGACATCTTTTATTCTGGCTTTAGCTAACGTGAAAGAGTTTTCTTTGTCCAAGTAACCAAATTTTCCCAGCCATGTTTACAGGGATTGATTCTAAGTCATTTCTTGACCACCTTTTACGCACAAACTTAGTTTTAAATTTACCAAATTTGAATAAAATTATTATTTCACCACCCTTTGGTGTTTCGAGGACCCTTAAATTTTAATTGGTTGAAATTAAATTTAGATAAGATATTGAATAGCTATAGTTGAAAAAGGAAATATTGAATATTTTTCAACTAAAAAAAAATATTGAATATTTTTCAGCTAAAATTTGAGAAACCTATATTTGGCCCCTCAATACATCTTCTATTTACACCTGGTTTATAGAACCAGGCAGTTTATCAACATGTACTTCAGAAAGCACATCAGCACACATATTTGATAGTTCACAGCACAAAGTTTAAAATACCCCAAAATGTAAAGAAGTGTGAACAAAAAAAGAGTTTCTAACATGTTATACACCATTAGTTCCACTTTGAAGCCGATCATTCAGAAATTTGTTGGAAGCTAAGAGCGTTAAAAACTACAGCTGGTTTGTTGCTTGCCAAATAAACGAATTAGAGATAAGTTAATCCATGTATTGCTATAAGCTGGTTAATGATTCGGACAATATGTTCCGATTAGTTCGACGTGGACGCGGAATTACCCAGCGAGAGAAAAGCATGGATGAAGAGAGATCGGCTTCACGGTGAAATTCCTTGCGAGACGTTAACGGTGCTTAACTGTGAGTGGATATGAGGGTAACAACAAAAGGACCTGTCATAGCACCCTGGGTAGCGCGAGACAGATGACTTCAGCCTGGTGAGGGGCCACTCCATTGATTTCAGTAGGGCTCCGTATCGTTTCAAGCGACAAAACAAAAGGCAGTCTGGCGCGGCACTAAGTTCAGTAATTCAGCCGACAAGGTCAGTCCAAGGACGAGATACTAAGAAAGAGCTTGGGAGAAAAAACGCCTGCTAACACTTAACATATAGAAACTTAAAGAGTCTAATGAGGGTTTTCGGATGGCAAAATAGCACAACATTGATCCCTTGACGACCAAACATATCGCTTTAACAAATCACGATCACAAGACAGAAAAAAATGCAAATGAGATTGTGTGGGAATCTATCACCATTGGTGTTCTATTGGGTCGGGTGAAAGGACGGACAAATAATTTCCCCGGTGTTGATGTATTTGTCTGATCATTTAGTGCCGATATTAAACACTCCGAGAGAACAGAAAATTCTCCCAAGCCACACACCAATAATTTTCAGCTTTTCTCAATTGATTTTCTGTCATTGGACTCCATATATAAACTACCACGGAGTCAAAGTGCAGTTGATGCAGTTCAAAAGACAGTCATAATAGCCCACTCACGCATACATTAAGAAACACATTTGGGGCACCCTGCTGGCCTATCCTGGACAACTTTGATTTTGAAGAGAATGGCAATAACTCTGTTAAGAACACGTCTATTTATTCTTTCAGCAAAGTGATTATAATATGTGATAAATAAAGCCTATTTGTCAGTTTCTGCTGGTCCAAATATACACTTAAATATAGGGATTTTAAATTAAGCAAGCAGATATAGATTTTTACATTTTCTGGGACTTGTCTGACATGAAAAGTCAATAAAAGAAATTAGAATGCACTCAATGAATATTGAAATATTGAAATATTTGGTTTGTGAATCGGTCAGGAATGAGCTTTAGATGATTAACTGCACCAAAGCTAGACATCAGATAAGACAACAGTAGTTAAACAAATTTTGCGATTTTTTTTTATTTTATTGTGATTTACAAAAGAAATAGGTTCCCTTAATCCAATTAAAGTGATGTATTGTAAGCTATCAATTGCTCTCCGAACTACTTCAAGAAACGGCACCTTTCAATTTTGACCACGCTGACAATAACAGAATAGCCAGATGCACTAGAAAGGACATACATGTAGAATGAAAGAGCGGTTCAGAATTATTATTCAAAGGCATCAAATACATCAATTTAACTCAGGCCTGTGCTGTTGGGGAGAACGGTCAGAACGGGGTTTCCCCATGGTTATGCAAACTTAATTTAGGAGGACCTA